>CAUYON010148720.1:0-36718 GCA_963573935.1 Arctocebus calabarensis
ACTGGGAGAGAAACGGAGAGAGCTTCTCTCTCCCCACTAGAATTTTCTCCCTCTAACAGATGCCTTAATGTTTCCTGTATTCTTTTCTTTCTTTTCTGTGAATAAATTCTGTCTTACAAAAATTAAAAAAAAAAAAAAAAATCCAAATCTCTATAGGGCTAGATACCTTTGAAATTTTACAAAAGGTAATGTAATCGTGGCTATAGAGTTGCATACAGAGTGTATTTCCAAAAAGGATTATCAACTTATAGACAATGTCATTTGTTTGTGGTTTCTGGGTCATTTTGTAAGAATCTGAGCCAAGAATGGAATAAATCTTTAAATCCATGAAAGTAGATTACCTTTAGCAGGTTTGATAACTTTTAAAGCTCTTGGATTGTTAAGACTAAAACTGAGAAGGACATTTTTCTATTCATTGTAAATGAATTTTGGGAGAGTCTGAGAATAAAACATAATCCACATAAAAAATGGTTAAGTAACAATTTTATTTACATGTCCTTGGTTAAAGCACCATAACTTGTCAATTCATATAGGTAAAGGAGTTTGGTAAATATAACTTTATTCTTTGTGTCTCTTCGGTCAGATAAAATTTTCTACTGAAAAGTGATTTTCAACCAGGCTGCCAAGGCGCATTGGTGTGCTGTGAGAGGATTTTAGGTGTGCTGTGAAAATTGTTCGAGATCATGAATTATTTTCCAAAGAAGTACAAAGCAAAGTATATTCTTCTTCTTTTTACTCTTTTAAATTATGTTGATCAAAAAAAAAAAAGAAAAGAAAGAAAAAGAAAAGAAAGTGTGGCCTGTAAGTTTAACTCTAGGTTCAAGTGTGCTGTGAGATAAAGTAGGTTGAAAACACTAGTCTGGAAGATGTGGGAAGTGTCAGCAGTGAAAACAGGACTTAGAGTAAAATTCTTTGAATCAATCAAATAAAGTCCAAAGAATGAGGGAACTTAAGGTAATCAAAAAGACCAAATGAGACTCCTTATCATCAAAGAATTACATGCATTTATGTGCTTAAAAAATCAAAAAATATAGAGAAAAATATAAAACGAAATGTAGCATGGCTCCATTTACTTGTTTTCTCTCAAAATTTATAATTTCCCTGTTAATCCTCTAGAGAGTCTTCATGTACATAACATCAAAGTAAATATATTTCAATTAATTTTGAATATTTAAAAAAAAGACCAAATGAAAGGCAGAAATAGATAAAAGAAGTCCGGAAAAATAATGGTTCATTACAGTGTGAAACTTAATGAGAATAACAGACTTCCAGCAAAAAAGGGATATGGCTGGACTTTCCTAAAAACTTTGCATTTTTTTAGGAAAACCGGGTACAGTTCAGGTTCTTATAGGTGTTATGCTTCAGTAATTTTCTGGGTAAAGTAGTGATCTTCTCAGGAATCTTAACTAATCACTGTCCAAAATTAGCTGCAGCTCTTCTTCCAAGCCTTCATTTTTATTTGTTTGAAGTAATTTATTTCCTCTGATATTCTAATCAAATTGCTTAAAAATTATTTCCGAGATTCCTGAAGTATACTTAGCTGTTCAAATATTTTCTGAACAAATTAATGGACTTGCAAATCAGGCGAGAGAAGAAAAGTTAGGCTGAAAACTGAAATTGTGTGCTCCCTCTGCAAAGCCAGAGAATTAAAGAATGTACTGAGCCCCAAGGCCCAAGACATTGGCTTAGGACAGTGAACGTGTGAACATGTCTTCTCATAAAAACGAGCACATTAGTTTAAAAATAATGGTCACATATTACAGCATAATGGGAATTTTGTGCTGAGAAATTCACTTGTAGCGTTTTATTGGGTAACATTTTTATGTGCCTGAGTGCACAAGATATGTTTCCTATCTGTGGTCTTATACTTTGATACTTATTCCTCATCTTTTATAGATGTTATTTAAGATAGATCCTAATATTTCCCAAGTGTTCAGTGATATTTTTAAAGATTGTGTATGTGTAAAATCACCAGAATGTATCTGGTGCATTTTACATTGTGCTTGAGAATGGCAGTGCTATTCTGGCTGGTAAATATAAGGTAGTCATTTTCAATTAGTTAGGAAAAAATGTATACGTAATAATTACTAGGAGCACTTAAACCAGTGATTTTCAACCAGTATGCTGTGAGAGGATTTGGTTTTTTAAATTTTTAAAGATTAATTTTAACATTTTAAAGATTAATTACATTATTTTCATAAGCGTTTCAAAGAATATACAAAGAATATCTCTCCTTCTTTTACTCTTTTGTTGTTTTTGACCAACATAATTGAAGTGTGCCATGGAAGGGTAACCATAGGTTTAAGCACGCCGTGAGACAGGAAAGGTTGAAAAGCACTGCCTTAGACAATCTGGTTAGACTTTTGGATGTTCTACCCTCTTGTTCTTTAAGTCTTGTTTCATTTTAGCTTCTGAAGTGAATGCAGATGATGCTAGTTGTATAAATCTGGGAAACCACCACGACCTTTAGAACGGCAGCATCCAAAGACTCTGGGGAAATACATGCTATGAACATCTAATCACACTGCTACCATGGCCTGTGGAGCAGTTCCATGGTTCTGTATTATGCAAGTACAGCACTGGGATTACGTTGAAGGATATGTGGCATTTCAAATGTCCCCATTACTGTTCCGTGAGACGTCTGGTCCTACTCTGCTAGAGCAGGGTTATTTAAACCTTGGTATTATGATTTCTAACAAGAACCGATTAAACAGTGCTTGTTTAATATTTGCGGTGATCATATAATTTAAAATGCTTTTTAAATCCTCAAGTCTAATTAACAACATATTAACATACTAAATAAATTTTATCGATCATTGTCAGAAACTCATGTCATGGGCTGTAAAAATGACCTGAATGAATTCTTTTCCAACTAGACGTGTTTCCACAGTTTTCCTTCTTGCTTCTCCGAGAATGGCCTCTGAAAGGACGAGCCGCCCTCATCCGTCCTCCTTACTGTGGTCAGGAAGAGGAACGTCTCTCTGCTCCTTTGCACGTGTGGTTGATAACTGCATTTATGGGGGATACAGAATGTAGGGATCTTTACATCTATCTCCCCAAGCCATTTTTTCACAAGGGCATTTGCACTACATTGTTTATCACAGCTTGATTTACAATTGCCAAGATGTGGAAATAACCTAAATGCCCATCGACCCAGAAATGGATTAACAAACTGTGGTATGTGTATACCATGGACTGCTATTTGGACATAAAACAGATGGGGGCTTGACATCATTTATATTAACTTGGATGGGAAGGATGGAAAAGCAAGTATCCAATGTTCTCAATACTAACATGAAGCCGGTGAGATGAACTGATACACGTGAGAAAAACTCATTTCAAGTTGGAGGGCAGGTGGGTGTGGTCTCACCTAATGGCACAATGTAAGGGTATATGGCACATCTCTTGGATGTGGGACACAACTATAACAGGGACTCTAACTAACAAATAAAAACCTTGTAACCAAGTTGTTTGTACCCTCACATTAATCTGAAACTTAAAAAAGAAATGTAGCTCAGGTGTATGTGGCTGGCGCCTTAGCCTGCTGCACCACAGGACAACTTGAGGCTCTGTCTCAAAAAAAAAAAAAAAAAGAAATGTAGAGTTCTTCCAAATTCCCTCCCCAAACAGTCATGGTTGCCAAATGGATATTTGACTTTGTAAAAGCCTTGCATTGTTGGAAAAATGTCCAGCATGAAACCTTCCCGAACTTTCAGCTGGGGAGGCAAACAGGTCGAGTAATGCTCGGGGCCATTTGCCGGCAAGGCATTCCAGGCGCCCTGCCCAGACTCACCGCCACTCAGCCTCCGTGGCTGTTTAGCAGCATGAATTGCTTTTTTGACAGCAAGAATAACTCTTTGGCCCATTTTATCTTCTAAACTTTAGCTAAACTTTGAACTCTTTTGCTTCCCCACCCATCTTTTGCTAAAGCTAGTCATGGCATGCTGAGTAAGTAATCTGCAGACCATGATCTGCTGTCCTGCCAGGCTTGTTATCCAAACTCTAAGCCAACCTGCCTGCAAAGCGTCCCAGGCCGGTCTCCTACCTACCTCCCCTACCAGTTACCATCACCGCCTTACAGACGTGCAGAACTGCCTTGCCGCACACTGACTATATTTGGAATAACTAATTAGTGGTTCTGGTGTCTTTGTTAGGAAAAAGTGACACTTTTTGAAGTTAATAAAAATCTCTTCCGCCACGGCCTTTTATCAGATGTAACAGAACATTGTTTGAACAAATATGTTCTCAGTAGTGGTGACAGTTGGTTTCTGCCTTTCCCAGCCATCACATCTCAGGAAAGAACATGGTAGGAGAAGTTCCTTAAAGGCATAAAATTACAAGAATGGCAGTTCCTCCTAGAAAACTGCTTTTCAAATCAGTAACTGCTTTAAATTACGTTCTAATTGTATTGCATCCACATTTTTATGCTATGTCCTTAATTTATTTTTCAATTATTCTTAAGCAACTTCTAATATGTACTTCAAGTCAGTGCTTTTTTAAAAAAAATTTTATTGTCTTTATTGTTAAATCATAGCTGTGTACAATAGTGCAATCAAGGGGTACGATGGGCTGGTTTCATATACAATCTTAACTATTTTCATCAAACTGATTCGGTGCTTGTTTTTTTTTTGAGACAGAGTCTCACTGCTGCTTTGGGTAGAGTGCCCTGGTGTTATAGCTCACAGCAACCTCAAACTCCTGGGTTCAAGTGATCCTCCTGACTCAGCCTCTTGACTGGCTGAAACTACAGGCAGTCCCCATCATGCCTGGCTAGTTTTCTCATTTTAGCAGAAATGGGGTCTTGCTCTTGCTCAGGCTGGTCTTTAACTCCAAAGCTCAAGGGATCCTCTGGCCTTGGCCTCCCTGAGTGCTGGATTACAGGTGTGAGCCACTGTGCCCAGCCCAATTCTTTACATTTTTAAAATTATACCATTGACTCTTTGGGGGAAGGAGGTGTATTTATTACATGCAACAATTACATGACTGTGATTATTCAGGTGTACTAAAAGAAGTGAAGAAGTTTCTCTTCGACCTTTGTTAATCGAATTTTCCTATGAGTCAACGAGAGAGAGAAAGAAAGAGAGAGATCGATCCTACTCTTTGGAGATAGAAGGTTTACCTTAGCAGAGAAGGACTTTTCAGTGACAAGTCGGTTTTCGCTATCTGAAGGCTCGTACAAGATAATTTTAAGAATTTGTTTACTGCTCATTTCTAAATGTTAAAACACATGTATCCTTTTTCAGGGGAATAGAAAGCAGAAGAGGATCAATAGAATTCATTACAACCCCAAGGCGGAGGGACACTCATTCTTCCTCCTCTGTGGTGTCTGTCGTCTGGTGTTAAGTCACCCTCATAAACACGGTGCCTAATTAAAATACATTGATAACCTTAAGTCTTTAACCTCCTGAGTATATTATGGTCTTTTTATCAAGTAGGGTTTGATAACATGGGAAAAGAGACATATCTAGTTCATTCATATAAATCTATTATACTACTTCTTAGCTTTTCTTTTTAAATTTAGATTTATTTTTATTTTATTTTATTTTTATTTTTTGAGACAGAGTCTCACTCTGTCACCCTGGGTAGAGTGCTGTGTCATCACTGTAGCTCACAGCAGCCTCAAACTCCTGGGCTCAAATGATCCTCCTTTCTCAGCCTCTAGACTAGCTGGGACTACAAGGACCCACCAGCACGCTGGCTAGTTTTTCTGTTTTTAGTAGCAATGGAGTCTCAATCTTGCTCAGGCTGGTCTCCAACTCCTGAGCTCAAGGGATCCTCCCACCTTTTCCTCCCTGAGTACTAAGATTACAGGCATGAGCCATTGTGCCTGGCCTAGATGTTATTTTTAAATAAGAGTAGAAACTATGAAGTGACCTAGTTATTTCATTTTTAGCCTTATAATTACCAATTTCAGTTTATCTTTGTTTACATAATCAAAGGCAATACATGAAGATATTAAATGTAAGCATGTAGGTGAATATCTGAGTGTGAAATTCATGTGCCAGTAGTCTGTACATTAACCCATTAAAATTTATAAATCAGCTTCCTAAAATAATTCACAGAAGCATCATTTGACAATTTGGAATGGCAAGCTATTACTAGCACCTTCTCTACAAGTACATTATCCTATTTCCAAAATATTCAGCACTAAAATTTGTAAAGTTAAAATGAGACTTTACCAAATTTATAAAAACCTTGAGCTAAGGTATACAATGCATGCTTGTTTAATATTTGAACCATTCATTCATTGTGCCATTCACCAGGTATTGTGCAAAGTGCAAGGCATACAAAGATAGGTGAAGCTTTTACCCAGCTTTGTGTGACGCTACAGAATTAAAGCATGCACTTCTTAACTAAAACGTTCAATAGTCTCAACCCAGGTAAAAACCAAAACAAATAAAAGTGAACAAAGAACAAAATTCAACAACAGGACCAATGACTAGAGAGTTGTGGCTGCCCGCTTGTTTCATGGGATTAAACTAGGGCAATATTTCCACAAAGTATATTATTTAGTCTTAAAAAATTCCCACATTTTTCTTAGTTTGCCCCCAAAGATATAGAAATGAGTCAAATAAAAAGTATGGTGTTCAGTTCCTTAGTAATCAGTGACTCACCTGGATACTTGCTTCCAATGGTCCAAAACCTGTATTTTCAATTGTTCGCTTCTTTATACTCTGTAGCCAAGCTGGCTGACCCGCATCAGCTTCCTCACTATTCCTCACGTGAAAACTGGTTTGTTCTGCCATGTAAGTTTCAGAGCATATCACGATGTATCTGTCTTATTTGGGGGCTGCTGTAACAGAAGATCACAGAGCGAGTAATTTTCAAAGAACAGACACGTAGGATTACAGTTCTGGGGTCTGTGAAGTCCCAGATGAAGGGGCGAGGCATCTTCCTGTGTCGTAACTTGGCAGAAGATGACGTATGAGCAAGAGAGAGAGAAACAGAGAGAGAGAAAGAGAGAGAGAGAAGGGGCTGGACATAGCCTTTGTAGGGAAACATCTTTAGTCCATCAGTGACGCCCTCAGGAATGAACCACCTCTTCAATGTCCCACCCACAGCACTGCCACATTGTGGATTAAATTCCTAACATGTGGGCTTTGGGGGACTCAGGAAAACCATAGCAGTAACCCATGTTGAATCTTTTTTTTTATGAGATTTTCCTCAAAAGATTAAATTTACAAAAAAATTTTAGGTAATAGGTAAGAATTATGTTATTATATTGTTTAATATAAATTGTATTCCTCTGTTGCTAATGAGATTTAAGATGTTTTTTGTTTATTTTTAATTGACACACGATAATTGTTCATAAAATAAAAAATAAAAATAAGAAATGAAAGAATTCAATTTTACCTTTTGAGCCAGAGTGTCATTCTGTTACCCTGGGTAGAGTGCTGTGGTAGCATCATAGCTCACAGCAACCTCAAACTCCCTGGCTTGAGCAAACTCTTGCCTCAACCTCCCAAGTAGCTGTGACTGTTGATGCCCACCACCACACGCAGATAGTTTTTCTATTTCTCTTACTAGAACAGGGTCTCGCTCTTGCTCAGGCTGGTCTCGAACTCCTGAGCTCAAGGGATCCACCTGTCTTGGCCTCCTGGAGTGCTGGGATTACAGGTAGGAGGGGGTTGGGGAGGTCATGGTGTGTGACACACATCTTGGGGGTGGGACATAATTATAAGAGGGACTTGATTGAACAAATGCAATCAGTGTAACCTGGTTCTCTGTACCCCCAATGAATCTCCAACAATTTGTTGAGACTAAAAACCCAAACATAGATTATTAAATTGGAATAACCTAGATATATAAATAAGAAATTGAGAATTTAGAGTATGATGGATTGAAACAGGTTGGCAAATTTCTTCTCTACAGGGCCAGATAGTAAAGATTTTAGGCTTTGCAGGTCGTATGGTCTCTGCCTCAGCTACTTTTCTGTAGTAGTAAGGAACTTCCCACTGACAAGATTTAAATGGACAGGCATGAGTGTGTTCTGTTAAAACTTTATTTATGCAAACTGTGAACTGGATTTAGCCCATGGGATATAGTTTGCTAACCCCTGGACTGAAATCTATATTGAATGGGTAGACACTTACATTAATTGTAATTTTATTTTTTGAGACAGAGTCTCACTTTGTCACCCTTGGTAGAGTGCCCTGGCATCACAGCTCACAGCAACCTCAGACTCTTGGGCTCACGTGGTTCTCTTGCCTCAGCCTCCCTAGTAGCTGGGACTATAGGCACCCACAATGCCTGGCTAGTTTTAGAGGTGGGTGTCCCTCTGTCTCAGGCTGGTTTGTGAACTCATGAGCTCAGCCAATCCACCTGCCTCAGCCTCCGAGTGCAGGATAACAGGCGTGAGTCACTATGCCTGACCTATTATAATCATTAATGTATTTTTGTTGATGTCTTTGCTTCCCAGACCCAAATCCATTAACTAATGGGATGACTGAGTTGCTTATTCCTAAACTCTGTTTTAAGGAAATAGATTTCACTTATGACTTCTTTTTCATAAATGGATAGGGTTCTTGGATAGTAGTTCTGCCAAAGCATGAATTCCTTGTATCAGTGCTTAATCCAATTCCTTTTCTTATCCTGGCGTGTGTGGAAAAGAATAATATTTACAAAATACACTTGGGGACACCCAGCACTGTCCACTTCAGGTCCCTCCCACGATCCCCAGAATGTTCACACATTCAGGAACCACTCTCATGGAACACAAGGGTTGAAAGACTTAATCATTGTGTAGTAATCTGGGTATTTTTTTTAAGTAGCAGGGCACAGAATAAGCAGCTGGTACTCTTCATTATGCTGTTTACATTCGTAGAATCATTACTGGCTTCTCGCTTCCTCCTCAATTCTCCCTCCTTCCCTCCCCGCTTCCTCCCAATTCTTTTCTTTGCAGACCTAAATTCCCTTCAACTTCCCAAGAACAGGAAGGTTATAAAGTCTCCAGGAGTTCCTATAGTCTCCAAGGAGGACACGATATCTGATGTCAGAACAAACATCGGACCTAATTTGAGAGATCAAGGTTATTATCCCAGCTCTTCTTCTAACTGTTGAGGTGACCTCATGCCATTCATTGAAGCCCCTGGGGCATCCATTTTTGTAAAGACTAGGAAAAACAGCATGTTTTCTAGGGTGTTATTCAGGGTTATCGTTATTACCTTATTCAATAATTACCATTATTATAGTCATTTTTAAAAATCTGAGATGAGACTCTTTTCTCTGGAGTCTTGCCTGTCCCCTGAGCCCTTTTCCTTAAGCACTGTTACCTATTTATTGCTAACAATATCATTGATGTTAACTTCTTCCAGAGGAAAGTAAGCTCACCAAAATAAATAAAAACAAGGTAGAGATGCATCTCATCTTGTGAATCTTCAAGACTGTATCAGTTACAGTAAATGACAGAGGCTGCTCTGAAAAGAATAACCTAAAATTCCTTCCCAAATAAGGATGTATTTGTCACAAGTATTCCAGTCTTATGATTTGGGCGACAGTGGAATTACAGCATGCTTTAAATAGGGAATCAGGTGCTTTGCTTAATGCATTAAATAGGGAAGCAGGAACCTATAGCTTGTGGCGCTCAGATGGCTTGAGACCCACAGAAGAGATTGGGACTGCGGCCTGCTCCACTTCTGCCCATGTCCCTTGGACGGCGGATTCAGTCACAGTTCATCCTACCATAAATCAATCCAGCTGTTTGTATAATACGAAAGGAAATAGGGCTTGGGAATAAATAGCATTGTCTCTGCTACAGCCACACAAACAAGCTTCCCACGGAGCTAAGGGTCATATGTGGTCCTTAGAAAAATTTTGAGATTCACAAAAAAATCAAGAAAGGTAAAATCCTCATGGACAGAAACCAATGAAGCCTTCCCAGCAAGACCAGGAGGCTGAGCAGGGTGAAGCAGAAGGACGCAGTCCACTGTCCCTCGGACGTGAAATAAGGAACCACAACACAGTCTGTCTCAAAACTTTCAGAGTGACCCATGAATAATAAAACCAAAAATAAAAACATACGAGGACGTGTATCCTAAGTTGTTACTACAATGGCAATTTTCTTTGTAGACAAATTGCAGTGTGTCTTCATGGTCGTAGGATTATGAATGGAAAGCAAAACCAGAAACAGCTCTCAGCCTGTTGGCTGTTAGTCCTGGTTTCACTGTAGTTTTCTTTCTCTCTTTCCTTTTTCTTTTTCTTTTTTTTAAATGCAATCATGGGGTACAATATGCTGGCTTTATATACAATTTGAAATATTTTCATTGAACTGGTTAACATGGCCTTCATGGCATTTTCTTAGTTATTGTGTTCAGACCTTTATATTCTGCATTCAGTAAGTTTCACCTGTACCCTTCTAAGATGCACCGTAGATGTGATCCCGCCAATTACTTAAAGGACATTCAGATAAGATGAAAAAATTGAGTTAGATAGAAGTGTCTGATTTTCTGATCTATAATCATCATACTGAGGAATCATTCCAACCTGCAGTAGAGTTTAAGGAATGACTGAACAAGAATAATTAGAAATCACACATAATTTTCTCATTAATTATAAAGGTAATTTGAGCCACTGTGATGGTGGAAATAATTCTTTACTTGGAGTAAAAAGGCACAGGTTTGAATCTTTGCCAAAGTTTAGTGACTTTGAAACTTGGAACAAATTAATTTATATCTTTAAACTGGAGTTTTCTCATTTGTAAAAGGAGGTACGAGTTTGCATTACAATGATGCTGTAAATACTGAATAAGATGATAGATGACTGCTTTGGAAACTGTATTTATGCATATGCACACACATACTTTTTAGGATATAAAAGTTTATTTTATATTTTAGGAGGAAGGAGAGAGAGGAGAGAGTTGGGTAAAAGAGAAAGAAGACATTCACATATTTTTGATGTGTCTATATTCCCACATACATTAAAGTTTGAATTATTTTGTGTTATAGTAAAATTTTAACCAACACATTCTATAATTTAAAATAAACATAAAACAAAACCTCCTATAACTTTAAAATAATAATTTAAAAACCCATCAAGGATAGTAAATTCTACTACACTTTATGGAGCTATTTTCTGAAAATGTCCTGAAGATGGCACAATAAGTACATTTTGGTGCAAACATCCCTAAAGAAACATTTGCAAGAAAAATATTTTGAGGTTAAAACACTAAATTTAAAACAAGCCTTTTCTAAATTTGTAGAAGTTTTCTGAGCCTTTTAACTAATACCCGCCGTTTTAATGTTTCCTTGTGCCTTCAGGAGGACTGCAAACACGTAGACAGTCAGAAGCTGATACAGTCGCAGCTTACGGAGAAAAGTTGAGTTTGTGCATGTTGTAAACTTTTATCAAAAAAAATCTGCACTTGTAATTAAACAATAGCTGATAAAGTCACGTGTTCTTGTTGGTGATACACAGTCTACATTTCAGTACCATTTTTTTATTGGCTTCATCATGGGGATGAGGGTTGGCAGAGAGACAAGTTAAAAAATACCTTTCTTTAAAAAAAATACAGTTGGGTTTTTTCTTAGAAAAATATTGATAGGGTTCATTATTTTTGTGGGTTATACTTTCAAGTTTTAAAAATGTGTATCTATATTATGGAAGCTGGACTTCTTACAAAATGAAGAAAAATTCATGAGATACAGGTTGTAGAAATATGGGTCCCTTGGGAAATATGGATATAGATATACATCTATTCTACATGTGTCTATCTGAATAACAAAGGCCACTGTTCTCAGCCGTGTTTTGTGAGTGACGTGTTGCTGTATAGCACACACATTAAATACTTACAGTGTATATCATGAGACTTACCTATAACAGGTTTAAAATCTCAGTATGACAATTGTTTCAGTGATTTTCAACTGGTGTGCTGTGAGAGGATCTTAGGTGTGCTGCAAACATTTTACAAAATCATTCAAGGCTTGGCACCTGTAGCTCAGCGGCTAGGGCACTAGCCACATACACTGGAGCTGGTGGGTTCAAATCCAGTCCAGCCCTGCCAAACAACAATGAAAACTACAACTAAAAATAGCCGGGTGTTGTGCTGGGCACCTATAGTCCCAGCTACTTGGGAGGCGGAGGCAAGAGAATCCCTTAAGCCCAAGAGCTTGAGGTTGCTGTGAGCTGTGATGCCAAGCACTCTACCCAGGGTGACATAGTGAGACTCTGTCTCAAAAAGACAAAAACAAAAACAAAAACAAAATCATTCATTGAATTATTTTTGAATGAAGTTCAAAGCACAGTAAGTATCTTCACTTTTATGAATCAATATCATTTAAGTGTGCTATGGAAGTTTAACTATAGCTTCAAGTGTGCTGTGGGATAAAAAAGGTCGAGAAACACTGAACTGTTTGTTTATTTGCACGTACATATAGCCACTAGGTATACATTAGTGTTGCACACATGTTTGTAAATACGTATCCAAATACCCTCTTATAGCATGTCAAAAAGGTGTATCAGTGAAAAATAATTTTGATAAGTAAATTCATTTTCAAATGGTTGGAGAACAAGAGTTTTTTTTTTTTTTTTTTTTTTTTTTAATGGGTATTGGCAAATTGTCTTTTCACTGCAAGGGAACTTTTTTGCCTTAGCTGTTGAACTTTGGTCCCAGCAAGCCTGATTTATTATGGCATTCAGACAGCTCTGAGATACTTGGAGGGGTGTTAGAAAGTTTGACAATTCTGAAGCCAATTATAAGCTAACTCTGTTCTGTGTCAAATCCCACGATCTCTGGGGGAAATTTTTTTTTTACATCAAAAATGATATTATTTTGGCCATTAGTAAATCATAGAAAAAGTCAATACAATTTTTTCAGCTGACATGAATCTTTAAAGAATTAAATCAACAGGAAGTTAGAGCATTTGGGACTTCACCAATTCATAAATTAAGAGTTGAAAGCCTTACCATTTATCTTGATATTTTGCTGTATTTTTGTTTGGAATAAACTATCTGCTTGTTTAAAATATTTTAGTAGACTGTTTATGCTCATAGTCTCTAGATAATGGAAATGGTAGTTTCTATTTAGAGAATCATAGACCTTAATGCTTACCAAAAAACTGCCGTAAGTCACAGAGGGGACACTCGATGGTTTACAAACATCTACATGCTCTTTAAGTTGATTGTCAGGAGTGCCTCACTTTGTTCCCCACACAGGTCAACTTGACAATGTGAACCCAGAGAGGTCAAGCTACGTATTCTGGAACATTCCATATTGCCTCTGGTAACAATGGCCAAAAATTGTCCATACTTAACATTTATGTCAGTGATCTTTTCTAGAGCATTTTTTTAAAAATGCTATTTTAAAGAAATGAACAAAACTGATGAACACATAACACAAGGAAACAAAGGAAAAGCAAAGAGAGAAGTTAAACAGAAACAAAAACTCTTCGTACTTCATAACTTGCTATTTTGAATTTAACCTGACAGAATCAGTCCATTTCTCAAAGCTTCTCAAAAGCATGTGAGAGATCATGTGATTGAAAAGAAACAGCTTTCTGTCATAACCTTCATATTTCATTGGAAGAGAATAGTATTTCATGAACTTGGGTTATAAACCCTTCTGTATTGCTGCAGCGGGGCCTGTAAATGGGAGAAAGTCCTGATTAGGGCCTTTTCTTTCAAAGTGGTCCCACATATGTCTTCATGTGTTTAATAACTCCTGAGATCCACCTTCTAGAATCCAGGGTCTCAGTGGATTGCAACGTGTTAGAAAGGAAGAAAACCGCGTTGTCTATATGTATTACTATGAGATTAAATGAAATCAACACACACCTGTGAATGAACAACATTTATTTATTATAGAGAAGTAATGAAAAGTAGTGGAAGTTGCTATTGTGATCTTTCATCCAATTAATTAGCTGTACATATTTTCTTGATTGTATAGACGTTGAAATTTGATTTTCTCTATATTACGTGGAGAGATGCTATTCCCTGAGAGCAAGTTAGTTGTTATTACTCCCAATTAATGGAATCATATGTATTTGTTAATAGTATGCTTTTGTCAAGCTACCTTTTTTGGTGGTTGCACAAGCACACATCACAAAATTAACACATTGGCTTCAAGGGGAAGAGTGGGAAAATCTACTATTTTGCCTTCGTTTTCATCACTCACTTGCTCTAACGCCTTCAGAATGATAGTTGTTATTGCATTTTTTAAGCTTTTAAAATATTGATTTTTCTTATTCTGTAATAAAGTATACTCTTATTTTTCTCTCTAAAAATGGCAAGGTTTAAATAGATATATTTTACAGTGTCTAAGGCCACCTATCAGGTAAGAGACAATGGCCTTCTGTTGCAGAAGACTTTAAAATAGTGGTCATTACAGTGATTTAGACATGCTGTTACATGGAGAGAGGGCTCTGGACAACTGCTGAATGTGTCTCAGTGTTAGGATCATGAGATTTTCTGAATGAAATCTGGGGGTTCCCCAAGCAATCCCATTAGTCATGGTAAGTTGAATTATTCATGTAAGCGCTCTCCTTATCTGTGTAAATAATTGATGTTAGCACATGGGCAGCATAAGCAATGCCATCCTTACACCACTTGACAGTGGTACGAGGGCTGCCATGTTGGTGGGGGTGTCATTCTGTTCTGCTAGTGGCTTCAGGTTTGTGTGTCAGAGATGTCTGTCTTCTTAGTGAAGACTCTAGGGCCTCCTCCTGAGATCCGTCACCTTGGCTTCCCACAGTTCTGGGATTGCAGGTGTCACCCACTGCGCCCTGCCTGAGTTTTTTTTTTTTTAAGGTCAAAAGAACTTTGAATAAAAGTCCAAACTCCAGAGTTAATCTTGATCAACCAATAACCAGCAATATTTCCAACTAAGATTACAAATCTTCCGGCTCCGTGCCGGAAGCTCAGTGGTTTTGAGGCTTTAGGGCACCAGCCATGTGCACCGGGGCTGATGGATTCAAATCTGGGCAGGGCCTGCTAAACAACAATGACAACAATAATAAAAAACAGCCGGGGGTGTGGCAGGTGCCTGTGGTCCCAGCTGCTGGGAGGCTGAGGCAAGAGAATCACTTGAGCCCAAGAGTTTGAGGTTGCTGTGAGCTATGACGCCATGGCACTCTACTGAGGGTGACATAGTAAGACTCTGTCTTGGAAAGAAAAAAAATAAAAGAAAACCTGCTGGTAGATTCAGAGATGATATCACCCATGTTTGATGTTAAAATCCAGTTCAAGCCACTGTGGGCCGTAACTGAGAAACCATGAAATATTTACATTTGTTTATTGTGGACAGGGATAATGCTCATTTACTTTGAAGATACTGTTGAACAGGTGGCAGGGCTCTGGCCTTCTAGATAAATACGTATCTCTGAATTAATATTTGGAGGTTCCATATATACAATCATTATTAACCTCATATCACTAAAGATTACTAAATGTAGCTGCTACAAAAGACAAACATAAAAGGTTCCATGGCTTAAAACAACACAGGTGGATTACTCGTATTCCTGAAATCCATCACGAAGCCTGTTCTGTCTTGCTAGTCTACCATTAAGAAAACATGTCTCCAAAGTCACAGGAGAACAGAGGGACAGACAGGAGACACACCTGCTCGAATTTACCTCATGTTATTTCTTCTCATTAACTAGAGTATAGAAGCCTTGAGAACAGAAAGTGTTGGAGGGGTTTCTGCTATCCAAAGGGCCTGTAATTCAGCATGCAAGAGAGTTGACTGAGCCTAGATCTCTTTCAGAAAATGTTTCCTGACTGAATCTTCAACCTTATGTTAGACACGGTTGTGAAACCTCAGAAGTTTCAGGCATAATTCCTGTCCGCAAAAATCCTGAAGTTTGTAATTAAGGAGTCAGTATAACATATATTATGCTTGTGTGGACTACTTTTTGTAGCCCAGAAATGTTCACTATTAAAAACAGACATATCCATGAGTAATTATAAGAAGCTTCATAAGGAAGGTGGAGTGTGAATTTGTCCCTACTGGGCAGAAGGATGGGATTTATGTAAGAGTAGGGACAGAGTTAGACCCAAGATGATCAGCGCAAAGAAAGCATAGGTGAGGATGTGGGTGATAGCTTCAGAAAACCTTAAGGAAGTGGGCCTAACTACAGTAGAGAGTACACTGTAAGAAATCATGGGAAATGAAATTAAATAGATGAAGCAGAGAATCTTGTAAACCACACAGAGGAACTTTGAATTGAAACATTGGAAAATGGGGCAACATTTGAAGTTTTTGTGGGAAAGCCTGAGATCTAAGAATTATACTGCACCTATTTTCACACTGAGGGCAAATAGCAGCATACCCAATAAGATACGATGTAAAATCAGGCATCAGGAGATAAAATCAAGCAGAGTCCACTTGAGGAATTTAATGGACTTAATGAATTTAATGAAACAGAAGGCTACATGGTACTGGACACAAATAGCTGGGCAGTGACAGGTTGGCTGTGCCTTGATTTTTGCTCTTAATTTTCCTACTTAAAACAAAAAGGAAAATGGATGAGGTTAAATAATTTTCTCTGGTTGGGCCAAAAGAAAAATAATTGTCACCCAACATGGGTCATGATCTGAGTAGTGTTTGAAGAAGTGAAAGTTGAGTTTGTCGGTGGGAGAGGTTGGGAGAGGGAGGCTGTGGTGAGACCCCCACGCTATTCCTGGTACCAGATGTCCAAACCCAAAGCGGCAGGGCATGAGGATGGTGACCTATGTGGGAGGAACTTCCTTTTGTGAGTACAAGGACTGACAGTTAAGGTCATCAGCTTCTGTCTCATTGCTGAATACTTCTCCAGTCACCTTCCAGGGACTTCCCTTAGGAAGCTATGCACCAATGCCAGTGCCTCATCTACCCTTCAAAGCAATTTTGGAACTTTTTTCTGGAATAGCCATCAGAACTGTCATTGTATGTGGTCTTTTAATTAAGTTTGCAAACTTGCCACCTTGCACTTACATTGGCAGCACCGTACAAACAGTTCTGTAAGGTTTTCACAACCTTGGCATATCAGAGTCTCATAGCTGTCTTCCTGTACACGTGTGACAGTGTCTTGCTGAGTGTGTCCATTATAGTTGTGTGTTTTTGTGTGTTGTATGGTGACAGTTTTGATGGACATTGTAGAAAAAGACTTCCAAAATTGCTTTGCGGGTGAATTAGATACTGGTGTCGGTGCCCAGCTTCCCAAGGGGAGAACCTCAAAGATGATTGTAGTGATGGATATTCAGAAAATTTAATTGTTGGACCTTGGGTATCATTAAAGTTCATAAATAGTCTCCAAGAAGTAAGAGTTAGAAAAAAAGGCCAGGTGCAGTGGCTTGTGCTTATAATCCAGCACCCTGGGAGGCTAAGGCAGGTGGATCACCTGAGCTCAGGAGTTTGAGACCAACCTAAGCAAAAAGAGAGATCCTGTTTCTACTCAAAATACAAAAACTCCGGGAGTTTGAGGTTGCTATAAGCTAGGATGCCAGGACACAGAGTGAGACAGAGTCAGAGTCACTCAACAAATAAAAAAATAAATGAAAAAAAAAAACTTTGGCAGGGTGCAATGTTTCATGACTATAATCCCAGCACTGTGGGAAGCCAAGGCAGGAGGATCCTTTGAGCCCAGGAGCTCGAGACCAGCCTGAGAAAAAAACAAGACATCATCTCAACTAAAAATAGAAAAACTAGCTGGGTATGTGGGTCTACAAAGAACTCAAGCAAATCAGCAAGAAAAACAATCCCATTACAAAGTGGAAAAAAAGAGATGGAGAGAAGTTTTTCAAAAGAAGATAGACAAATGGCTAACAAACATATGAGAAAATGCTCAGTGTCACCAATCATTTGGAAAATGCAAATTAAAACCACCAGGAGACACCATCTTATTCCTGTCAGAATGTCCATTATTAAAGAGGAAAAAAGAACAAGACCTGCTGGTGCTAATGCAGAGAAAAAGGAATACTTAATCACTGTTGGGATTGTAAATTAATACAACCCCTGTGGAAAACAGGAAATTCCTCAAAGAAATATATGTAGACTAGGGCGGCACCTGTGGCTCAAGGGAGTAAGGCACCAGCCCCATATGCCAGAGGTGGTGGGTTCAAACCCAGCCCCGGCCAAAAACTGCAAAAAAAAGAAAAGAAAAGAAAAGAAATATATGTGGACTTACCATTAGACCCAGCAACCCTACTACTGGGTATCTACAAAAAGCAAAAGATGTCATTTTATCAAAAAGATCCCTTCACATGAATGTTTAGCACAGCACAGTTCACAATCGCAAAGATGAGGAATAAACCTATGTGCTCATCAATTCATGAGCGGATAAAGAACATGGGGCATGTATAACATACAGCATGGAGTACTACTCAGCCAGGAAAAGGAATGAAATAATGTCTTTTGCAGCAACTTGAATGGTGGTCTTGAACAAAATTTGCCACCTTTTAGACATCTGTTACAAAATAATAATATGCACTAGTACTCAACTTCTCAACTCAAATCACAGTAATGTTTCATAAGTTTATTTGATAAGCTTATTCATTGATTTTCGTGAGGTTGTCATGATAATAGTTTAAAATGAACTGAAACACAATCCTGGTCTTGTTTATTATGGCAGATGAAACCTGCTCCACTGCAATGCATTTTTCTAGTTTAAATATAACTGAAGCAAATTGTGAAGGGAATTAAAATGAACATTTCATTGTGTTTTCGCTGTGTATGAGATATAAAAAATACAGTTTTGAAAATCTCCAAATTTCGAGAGCCATCCCTATTAGCATACCCAATATTCACATCACTGATTTCTCCGTAAAATGCAGATTTTATTCAGGATGATTCAGGACCATGTAAATGGACTGTAGTCTGGTTTTCTGAGAATGAGTTAATAAAATGGCTGAGATGTGTCTGGAGAAGAAGGGAATGAAGCTAAGATTGTTTTTCTGTACAAAATATATTATCTTTGATTCCCTGCCCAAGCTATGTGGTCTGTCCTAACTTGCCATGATGATAATTAGGTGACAGAATGAATGAATGAGCTTTCATGGAAGAGTAGCAGATGCTAAAAATAATAAAAAAAGCAATACCTGAGCTCCAGTAATTTTGTTATTGTGCATTCAGACAGTTTTGAAATCCATGGAATTCCTGTTGGGAAACAAATTTTCCTCACTGAATGGATCTAAAAAGTCCATTTACTACAACAAAATGCACATTCCAAATGCGCATATATGTGAGTTTGTAGATTTGTCCCCTTCAACTATGGATGCTTCAATTTCATTGATATAATTTGAAAAGAATGAAACAAATTTCTTAATATTCAGTTATTTTTCTTATAGATATTGCTATGTTTAAATAGCACTTGGCAAAAAAAATGATTGCTTGTAGATGTCTGTGTAAGGAATATAAAATGTAGTTGTCTCTCAAACAGTAAGGTATATCTTACTGTTTACTTGAAAGTTTAATGATCTTATGGCTGTATTTTTAAGAAAATATATTCAACATCTTAGAGTAGCAGTCATCTCTATATTTTAGAGCCAAAACCTCAAAACAAATCAGGCTCATGTGGGTAAAATATGTGCATATTTTTAACTGCTGCATAAAACAAATACAAGTCACATTATTTTACATAATCCCAACCCCTTCACAAATGTTATAGCAATATACTAATTGCTGAGACTCAAAAAATAAGATGTGGATAAAAAATAAAAATCTAACCCCTACCCCCTCAAATTTTCCCAGAATGCTATTTACATTTTAATTCAAAGAAAACTCAAATATCAATAATATAAATTTTGTAGATGTTGCAGCTATAATGAAAGATATTTAGGTATTTTTAAACAAATTTCCAAAAATCTCGACAGATTTTCTTTTTTTTTTTTTTGAGACATAGTTTTCCACTGTTGCGGGTACAGTGGTGGCATCATAGCTCACTTCAACCTCAAACTTCTGAGCTCAAGACATCCTCTTTCCTCAGCCTCCGGAGTGGCTGAGACTGCAGGTGCCCACTGCAACAACAAGCTGGTTTGTCTATTTTTTTTTTTTGCAGAGATCAGCCTGAACTTCTGAAATCAAGCAATCCACACATCTCAGCCTCCTGGAGTGCTAAGATTATAGGCATGAGCCACCCCTCCTAGATATTTCCATCTGTTACTGGTGGGGTCAGTGATGGGGCTATGCTTGGCCTTCTCCTGGCTGGTCTGACTCCACCCTCTGGGGAGGTTGGGCCTGCCACTTGCTTACTAACCCCTAGTCTAGGGGCTTCACCTGAAAGCCCTGTCCCTACCCCTGCCACCCCTGGCTTAGAGGGAAGAAGACTGGTCCTTAGGGCCCCACTCTCTGAAGCCCTGAAAGGCAGTTTTGAGCTGTGAGTGGGAAGGGCCACAGGAGAAAGTAGTGGTTCACTTAAATGGTTAGTCATATTGGCATAAACACCGAGACAGAGATCTATGGAACAGAGATGAGAACGTAGAGATGAAACCAGATTCATATCACCATTTGATCATTGTCAACCCAACCAAAGGTTATACTGGAGAAAAGAATCCTTTCAAGAAATAGTGCTGGGCTCAGCACCTGTAGCTCAGTGAGTAGGGCGCCGGCCACATACACCGAGTCTGGCAGGTGAGAACTCAGCCTGGGCCTGATAAATAATAGTGGCAATTACAACCAGAAAATATCTGGGCATTGTGGTCGCCACCTGTAGTCCCAGCTACTTGGGAGGCTGAGATGGTGCCTGTGGCTTAAAGGACTAAGGCGCTGGCCCCATATACTGGAAGTGATGGGTTCAAATCTGGCCAAAAACTACCAAAAAAAAAAATCATTTTATCATAAGGACCTTTGCACTGAAATGTTTACTGTAACTGAACTTGCAATTACAAAGATGTAGAAGCAACCCAAGTGCCCATCAACCGGTTAATGGATTAACAAGCTGTGCATGGTGGGTGTTCCAATAGCTCAGTGGTTAGGGTGTCGGCCATATGCACCTGGGCTGGTGGGTTGGAACCTGGTCCAGGCCTGCTGCACAATGACAACAAAAAATAGCTGGGCATTATGGCGGGCACCTGTAGTCCCAGCTACTAGGGAGGCTGAGGCAGGAGAATCACTTGAGCCCAAGAGTTTGAGGTTGTTGTGAGCTATGATGCCACAGCACTTGTACACAGGGTGACAAAGTGAGACTCTGTCTCAATTAAAAAAAACAAAAAACTGTGGTATATGTATACCATAAAATACCAGGCCCTGTTTTGCCAAAGCATTTTGAGTAAGTTGGCAGAAATAAAAAACAAAGTACTTGAGTAATCAATAAAGGCATAGAGATAATCTGCATAAATTGAATGTAACTTGAAGAGTTGTGAGAATTCAAAACGATTTTTATTTTTCCTTCGGTCCACTTTCATCTGTATTCCAGGCCTGTTGGCTATAGAATACATGTATGTTTTGATTCATAGCTTAAATAACAGCTTGCTATCATTTCCTACTGAAGTTTATTTCCCAATATGAACAGTTTTACATTTCTTTGCTGCTTTGAGAAAAATGTCCTTATCCATGACTGCTTTAGCTAAATACATCTGCACAATGAAAAAAAACATGTTATCCAAATTTATAATGTAGAATTCAAGTTAATCAACACAAATTTAACATTTGATTATCTTATATTCTTGGAGCTGCAAACAGATCACCACATTTTGGTGACTGTGCCAATAGTTTATAATGAATTATTAATGAAGTTTTTTATATAAATTACATAGAGCCACTTACCTGAGAAATCACTGTGGAAAAACAAACAATATACCTGCCTTCTAACAGTAAGATAAGTCGAGACCTCAGTTATTACCCCATTATACAATTTTTTAAAATTAAATCATAGCTATGTACATTAATGCAATTATGGGGTACAATGTGCTGGTTTTATATACAATTTGAAATGTTTTCATCAAACTGGTTAACATAGCCTTCATCACATTTTCTTAGTTATTGTGTTAAGACATTTATACTCTACACTTAGTAAATTTAACACGTACCCTTGTAAGATGCACCGTAGGTGTGCTCCCACCAATTACCCTCCCTCCACCCCTCCTCCCCCAAATTTGTGCAACTATTTTTTTTACAGTTCTCTAAAATACAAAAAAAAAAAAGAAAAGAAAAAATGGAAATGGTTTGTTAATATGTGAGTCACTATGAAAGTTTGGAGACAGACTGTGTCACGGCCATTACTTCACTTTCAAGAAACACGGTGGACAGTGTCCTTTCTGAGTGACCTGTGGCAGTCTCAGCATGATTGGCTGATTGATCTGCTGGAGGGCCTCAGATGTTTTTGTCTGTGTAGATTTTACATTTCTTCATTTTTGTGTGTCTGAAAACTTTTGTAATGACCCACATATAATGGACATTTTCCAAGCATAAAAATGAGTAAATTTTCACCAGCTATCATTTTGCTGACACCAAAGGGAAATGTTGATTTGAACATTTAAATATATAGCTCTTCAACCTCAGGAGAAAAATTTACGTATGTTCACCCATGGTTCCCAGGATAGCATAGCAGGGAAAGTGTGCGAAGACCGTCCCTGCCCTCTGACCAACAGCATCACTGCTGCACATGCCGAGGACGCCAGGGCTGTCAGTGATTCACAGAGTTGAATCAGAGCAGTTATCAATCCGAGCATGTTAACAGCTTTATGTTAACAGCCCCTCTGACGCACCTGTACCTCTCCCGGGTAGCAATTGCCACAGTTAAAAATTTTACATTTTACCGTACCATTGATTCATGCTTGTGCCCTATACTTTGGGATAAATTCCAGGGGTGCAGGGAGGGGGCCAGGTTTTATGGCCAGCCGTTGTGTCTCCGGCATCTGTCACGCTGACTGGAACATGCGGAGAGATGAAGGAATAGCAGCCGGGAGAAAGGAAAGATGAAGAAATTGAGGAAAAATTGAGTGTAACAGGAGGGTAAAAGTTTACAGATGTCAACTTTGGAGGTATATAAAAGAAAAACAAATTACCATAGACATGAGTTTTAGGGGACACTCACTAAAAATGTTAAAATTTAACAGTCTATGTAATGCCTTATATTATTACTTCTTTGGTAGAATTTTAAATAAATTTACATTTTGTAATTTTGACCTAAAACAAAATTTTCAGGAAAACTGTTAAATAAAGGGTGTGTATATGTAATTTGTTTGTTTTTGAGATAGAGTCTTATTCTGTCACTCTGGGCAGAGTGCCATGGTGTCATCAGAGCTCACAGCAACCTCGGACTTCTGGGGCTGAAGTGATTCTCCTACCTCAGCCTCCTGAGTAGCTGGGACTACAGGCACTCACCACTATACCTGGCTAGGTTTTCTATTTTTAGTAGAGAGAGGGTCTTGCTCTTGCTCAGGTTGGTCTCAAACTCCTGAACTCAAGCAATCTACCTGCCTCTCAGAGGGCTAGGATTACGGCCACCATGCTAGCAACACACACACATATATTTAATAAAATACCCTATCTGCAAGCTATCAGAACTTTCTCTCACTTAATCATTTATACTTACTGTCTGTATTTTTTATGCAGTCCTCTTTTGAAGTTGGACAGATAAGTTTTTTGGGACCACCTTTCTGATTCCATACTCAAAGTGTTTCTCTTTAGTTATATCCTGAATAAACTCAATTTTGTTTCATTCAAAGAGGCAGGAAAAGGAAACTTCTAACAAGAACTGGGAGGTGATTAACTGTAGTTGTAGCAGCCCCACACGGCCTGGGACACACCTCTCCTCTGCTTCCTGTGGCTTTTCATTAATATTGTATCAGGTTCACCAAGAATCAGACTTGCTGGTAACAGGTTAACAGGCTTCCTACAGATTAAAAGCATCTACTCAGCTGTCAGGTGCAGAACAGCAGGTTGCAAGTTAAGTTGTTGCAATCTTTCCTAACACCGTCTCTCTTCCCATCAAGCCACACACAGACAACCGATGATACTGAAAGGATAGGAGTTTTCTCTAGAGTGAAAAACTATCAGCCGAGTTTTCTCAGGAAGAGTCCATTTACCCACCAGCCTAGAAGATATTCTGCCTAGGCCCTGTCCTGTACACAAGGGACTTTCTGAATGGAGCTTCCTATAGCCACATGAGTGGGTCATTATGAAAGTTTTGAGAATCACAAAATTAAGAAATATTAAAATCCACATGGATGGGAATAAACGAAGCCCTCCCAGCAACATGAATAAGCAGCAGTTGAAACCTGCAGGGAAGAAGCAGAAAGGATGCTGTCTACTGTGTTTCTCGGCCATGAAATAATGGACCCTAGCACAGTCCTTCTCAAAACCTGCAGAGCGAACCATGCATAATATACACGAAATATAAAGATATGGCAGATACTGGCGTGGATGTGAAGAGAAAGGAACACGTGTACACTGCTGGTGGGACTGCACACTAATACAACCTTTGGGAAGGAAGTATGGAGAGCCCTCAAAGAATTCAAGCCAGACCTCCCATGTGATCCTGCAATCTCATTACTGGGCATCTACCCAGAAGGAGAAAAATCCTTTAACCATAAGCAAACCTGCACTAGACTTTTATTGCAGCTTAATTTACAATCACCAAAATGTGGAAGCAGCCTAAATGCCCACCAACCCAGGAATGGATTAACATGTACACTGTGGAATACTATTCAGCTACTAAAAAAGATGGAGACTTTATATGCTTTGTATTAACCTGGATGGAAGTGGAACACATTATTCTTAGTAAAGCATCACAAGAATGGAAAAGCAAGAATCCTATGTATTCAATTTTGATATGAGGACAATTAATGACCTGGAACATGGCAGGGGGTGGAGGAAGGGGAGAGCACAGAGAGAGAGGGAGCGAGGAGGTGGGAGAAGGGAAGAGTGGAGAGAGGGAAGGAGGGGTGGGGTCTTGATGGGTGCCGCACCTTTTGGGGGCAGGACACAATTATAAGAGGGACTTTACCTAACAAATGCAATCACTGTAACCTGGTTTCTTATGCCCTCAGTGAATCCCTGACAATAAAAAAAAGAAAACAAAATTGTCCCTATCCTATCTTTCCCTTGTCCCTTTAGAATTTTCATTTCTTCAAGCAATAATCCTGGTTTTCAAGCTGAAAGGTGTTTGGAATTTAATTACACATTTTTTTTTTGCATGTATAAGCCTTTAGTATTAAATAACTGCTTATATTGGCTTTCTTTCCCTACCTTTTATAAAAATGTTAATTTATAATTATTATTGAAATGGAATACAAATAGAGTTAAAAAAATACAAAGATATGAAGACATATTCTAAGTTGTTATTCTAATGGCAATCTTCTATGCAGACAAATTGCAATATGTCATCATTGTCATAGGGTTATGAGGAGTGGAAAAGCAAAATTAAAAACACAGCTGTTAGCTGCTTCCTTGAGAAAATATTACTTGGGAAGTCACAAGAACATCTCATTTATAACATTTATAAAGCCATAAAATAGTTTCTCATCTCATTTACATCATAGCCATTTTTTTTTTTCTAATTTTGAGAGTTGAAACTTCTCGGTCTTACCAAAAAGAAAAAAGAAAAAAAAAAAGAAAGAAAGAAATGTCCTACTAACCATTGATTCCATAGCTAATTACAGAAAAGCTGGGAGCTAAATTCTATTTTTTTAAGTTCAGCTCAGTGCCTTTTTTATATGGCCTTCTATATCCGTAACCTCTTATCTTTTTTTTTAAGCATAAGATAGGTATGAATTTTGACAGTATCTTAAGTTGATTCTGACTCTCATTTTTACTCTTGAGACAAAATTGTGTACTGGAAAACATAAACATATTGGAAAATTACTCATTGGGGCTAATCAAATTAAATTACAGGTAGCACATCCAGGCTATTAGAATCTTTTCTGAGTTCTCTTTTCTTCTATTTATTTTTTAAAACTATATCTAAGACTGTCATCTTTAACTGCGAGTAAAATCTTTGTATCTAAAACAAGAAACAACTTTAGCACTGTGCTGAGCAAACCATCTGTTTGATAGAATATCATCATAAATACATTCAAATTAAATTACCTACACTGCTTTCCTCTTTCCATGTTTAGTCCCCAGACTATCTTTGTGAGAAACACTTCCAGTGCAACTATGCTCATAATACGCTTGTTATTACCAATGTTAAAAATCCTTACCCAGTAATAAAAGTTCACTTTGCTTCTGTTGGCTAAAAAAATAACACAAATTGAATATTTTCTGTTTATGTAAATGTAAACTGCCCTTTGTTATCACTGATGAAATGGTGAATTACAATAACTATGTATTGAACAAATGGTGTTCCCTTATAGTGTCATACATGAAAATAATTTTGCATTCCTTACTATTTTTTCCCCTTCCATTAAAAGGAAGTTTAATTAGAAATATTTTAACCTAATTTTTCAAGAATCAGAACTACCTTATCCAGCATTTTAAAATTGAAATAGAAACTGAGACTTGATCTTGTTAAGAATGAGTCTAACGGCTCAATGCCTGTGGCTCAACGGGCTAAGGCGCCAGCCACGTACACCTGAGCTGGCGGGTTCGAATCCAGCCTGGGCCCGCCAAACAACAATGACGGCTGCAACCAAAAAATGGCTGGACGTTGTGACCAGCGCCTGTGGTCCCAGCTACTTAGGAGGCGGAGGGGAGGAGACTCGCTTGAGCCCAGGAATTGGAGGTTGCTGTGAGCTGTGATGCCACAGCACTCTGTCCAGGGTGACAGACTTGAGGCTCTGTCTCAAAAAAAAAAAAAAAAAAAAAAGAATGAGTCTAACATATTACAATATTTGTGTATCAACCAGATCATTAAAACAAACAAATACTGGAATTGATTAGTGCAGCGAAATTCACAGAAATAGGAGAGTAAGGACTTACAAAAATCTAGTCCTCCATAGAAGCCTGAGAACACCACAAAAGTTACCCAAATTCATTTTTGTCCTGACACTGAAAATTAATCAAGACTTTCAATAATCTGAGGAATGTTTTCCTAAGAAACAATGGCTAAACAATGAACAGTGTGGTGCTTTAACATATGTATGCTCATCTTCCTATCCTCAACTTCATGGTAACATTGGAAATCAACAGCCCTACAATTACCGTAGTCATGAACAACAGCATCCTCATATACACAGATCTACCGAAATGCCCCATTTTCAGTGCATTATGATCATTGAACTATCTGACAGTTGCCAGAAACATCCTCAGACAGGGATTGTATTTATTTAACTTGACTCAAAGTATGTTCTTTGTCAATAGCCCTTTATCTGAGGCATTTCCTGAAAAAAAAAAAAGAGCAAATGTTTGCGAAATGGAACAAAAAAGAACAAAGAATGACAGAGACAGATAACCCTGGGACCATCAAGTGTACCAACATACACTTAGAGTCCCAGAAATGGAACAGAATGGAGACAGAAAAGGGAACACAATGCTTTTTTGAATAAATGATGTTCAAAAGCTTTTCCAAGTGTGAAGGAAAACATTAACCAATGCATTCAAAAAACTTAACTGAGTTTATTAGGATAAACTCACATACATATTTGTTATTATTTTATACCCTATGTAATTGAAGAAACAGCTATTTAAAGAAATTTGAATTATATCAATCGGCCTGTCATGTATAAGAACACAATTTTTACAATAATAACATAAATGGGGGGAATGCCAGGATACGGCAGTAAACATCCACAGACTATTAAACTGGTATTGACCTGAATTCTGAAGTAGATGATTAAAAATTAAGAAGTTAATTGTAATCTGTAAGGCAACCACTAAGAAAATAACTGGAAAAAATGTATAATAAAATATGATAAGTTAATTTAAATTTTCCACCATATTAGATCTACTTAATGTACAAGAAGGAAGTAACAGAGATACAGAGAAACAAGCAAAAAAACAAAAAACAAAAAAACCACAAAAAACATACCTGTATGTATAAATAAAATGGAAGATGCAAACTTGAAACCTTGCCCTATGAGTAAATACATAAAGTACAAATGTGTTAAGAACCCCAATAAAAAGGCAGAAATTTACAAAATGTATTTCCTTAAGTTTTAAACGCTATTCTGCCTACAATATATACATTTTAGACTCAAGACACAATAAGGTTAAAAAAAAGAATAGAGAAAGCTATAACATGAAATTAATATCAATCAAAATAGACTGAAAACCAAAGTTGTTATAAGAAAGAAAGAGGGACATTTTATGTTGATGTAAGAAAACCCTCAATAATTAGAGATTTCAATAACCAAATTTTAGTAAAGAATAAAACAATTAAACAAAAGATAAAGGTATATAAAATATGAACAACATATAAACCAATTCCACATAATACAGACCTACACTCTGTCAAAAAACAGAACATACCTTCCTCTCTAATAGGTCTGAATCAATTAGAATAGACTACATGTTAAACCATAAAGCAAAGCTGAATAAACTTATAAGGCTTTTAATGATGTAATATATGTCCTCCAATACAATAGAACAAAGTTAAAATGAATAGTGAAAGAACATTTGGGACATTTACAAACATGGCAATTAAAAATAATCATAAATAACTAATGAGTCAAGAAATAACACACAAGATAAATTAGAAAATGGTTACAAATGGAATAAAATGAAAACAACATACCAGAACTTATTGGTTTCCCTAAAGCAATGCTCAGGGAAAATTTATAGCTGTAAATGTCTGTATTAAGAAATAAAGAAGATCACAAATCAATAGCCTAGTTTTCTACCTTATGATACTAGAAAATAATAAACTAAACATAAAGCAATGAGAAAAAATGAACTAATAAAGATCAGAATGGAAATGCACAATAGCAAAACTAGAAAAAAAATCAGTGAAGCTAAGAGTCTTCAAACAGATCAACAACACTGAGAAATCTTTAACTAGTTGATTATGCGAAAAAGAAGAGGTGGCAAGTTACTAAAGTCAGAAATCAAAAAAAGAGAAAAAGGATTATCAGGAAATACTATAAACAGTTTGTATGGCCACACATTAGATTATCTGCATTAGTTGGACACATTTCTAGAAAGATAAAAACTACTGGAACTGACTCAAGAAGAAATAGTGAGTCTTATTAAACTTACAGCAGGAAGTTGAATATCGAAATTTTACCTTTAAGAACACAAACAAGATAAGCACATGTTTACCCTTGTCACCTCTGCTCAACATTATACTGGAGGCACTAGCCAGAGCATTTGGCCACAAAATGGGGGGAAAATTTTATATTGAAAAATAAATGTAAAACTGTCTCTTTTAACAGATGACATAATATTATAAATATGAAATCCAAAGGAAGTCACCAAAAAAGGAATAGCAAACTGTCAGAACTGATACAACTAATATGTGAGTTTATCAAGTTTGCAGAATACAAAACCAAGAAATAAAAATTCATCGTATGTTTAAACACTAGCAATGAACAATCAAAAATTGTGTTTGAGGGGTGGTGCCTGTGGCTCAAAGGACTAGGACGCTGGCCCCATATGCCAGAGGTGGTGGGTTCAAACCCAGCCCTGGCCAAAACCCACACACACTTACACACAAAAAGTTGTGTTTGAGAAAACAAATATATTCATGATATCAAAAAGAATAAAATACTTAGGCTCAGCGCCTGTGGCTTAGCGGGCTAAGGCGCCAGCCACGTACACCTGAGCTGGCAGGTTCAAATCCAGCCTGGGCCCTCCAAACAACAATGATGGCTGCAACCAAAAAATAGCTGGGCGTTGTGGCGGGCGCCTGCAGTCCCAGCTACTTGGGAGGCGGAGGCAGGAGACTCGCTTGAGCCCAGGAATTGGAGGTTGCTATGAGCTGTGATGCCACAGCACTCTCTCCAGGGTGACAGCTTGAGGGTCTGTCTCAAAAAAAAAAAAATAAAAAAAAATAAAATAAAATACTTAAAACAAATTCATCAAAAAATATGTCTTATATGTTGAAATGATAAAATCCCCCCCCCTTTTTTTTAAAGAAGATTCTAATAAATGGAAAGATACCTTATTTAACAGATTGGAAGACTTGATATTGTAAATGTTGCAATATGCATATAGACCAAATCAACAAATTCAATACAATGTTTCCCAAAATCTCAGCTGGCTATTTTGTTTCCTATACAAATCGACAAGTGGATTTGAAATTTACATGGAAATGGGATCCAGAAGAGACAGGAATAATCTTGAAAAAGAATATTGGAGGAATCACACTTCCCAGTTCTAAACTTCGGACACAGTTGGAGTAATCAAGATAGTGTCATACTGGCAAACAGATGGACAAATATATTAATGAAATGTAAGAACCAAGATAGAAATCCTTACATTTTACTCAACTGAGTCTCAACAAGAATGCCAAGATAATTCAGTGGGGAGAGAATAGTCTTTTTAACATAAAATGCTGTGACAATATGCCATATGCCAAAGAGGAAAATTGGACTCCTATATCACACACCACTTACAAAACTAACTCAAAGGGAACCAAAGACCTAAATGTTTGAGCTGATGTGTAATACATTCAGAAAACATCTGCATAAATCTCTGTGCCCTCAGATTGTTTAAGGAATGGCCTTAAATAAAGTGCACTTTTTCAAAATTAAAACTGAAAATTAAAATTTCTCACAAGGACTCATCAAGGTGAAATAATCTATAGAAAGGGAAGAACTCAATGAAAAACACATTTCTAGAACCCAATTTTTAAAAAGGCCAAAAAGGATTCTGGGAAGATGGGCAATTGGTAGTAACCCTTGGCAGAGGCTCCAGACCAGAGGGAGAAAAACTGGTCAGAATCATAGTCTATGAAGCCAAAGATGGGAAAGCTGAGCCAAGAAAGAAGTTCAGCAAGCAATGACTCTGAGGAAGAGCATTCAAGAAAACAAATTTCAGGTACAAAGCCTATCAACTAGAGGATGGGAAACTCTTTCACCAAGCAGGAGTCCCGCCCTGGGCTCTCTGCGAGTGAGCAGGGAACAAAAGACCTCTCATTTTACCTCTGGAAAGAGCCACTAAACACCAGGTCTCTTTCTCTAAAGGAGGTCCCACTTATGAACTTAGAAACCACCCAGGCATAAAATTGAAGAAATATTTTCCTTCACAATTTCAAACTCCCAGTCCACCCTTCCCACCATCACATGGTGGTCTGAAGTTCTTCCCCCTACAAAGCGCAGAGTGTATGGTCTTTTCCTGAGAGATATGGGTATAGTGTGGACCACTGAACACCAGGGTGGAATCTGCAACTACTGGGGAAAAGGGTGTGGGAAGAAAGGGACATTTGGCAGGAGGAGGAGCAGTCCCCTGGTTATGACTTTGCCTGACCAGTGGTGGTGTTGACCCTTGGTTCTGCCTGTTTGTGGAGGGAGGGGGTCCCCAGTTCTGACGGATGCCCCAAATGGGAGAGTTGTTGCCCAGTGTGGGCTGAGTTTGGCAGGTGGGGCTGGTCCCATGCCCCAGGGACCCAGTGAGCAGAGGCTTTCTGGGTGTGGACTGAGACCAGAGAGCAGGGTATTATCCCTGGCTCCAACTGGGCTGGCGAGCAGAGAAGTGGACACCAGTGTGGACTGAGTCTGATGCTTGGGAGCTTTGACCCATAGCTCCAATTGAACTGTTGGAGATCCTTGGATCCCTCTCTGTTGAGCAGGGTTTGTACTGCCTGAGACAATTTGATTGGAACTTGTGTCTGGGGCTGTCCATCCAGGACACTCTGAGATTGATGTTCAATGTTCTGGAGTGGAAAAGAACTGAAGGGTGGGGGCAGGTCACCACAGCTGTCTGTATTTTTCCATAGCCAAGATTTAAACCTAATACCCATGGCTTCTTAGGATAGGGTAGAGGTTGGCTGATATCAAAACAGAGGTAGCTTGTGCTATCTTACCAAGTATGTCCTCAGAGTCTCTGGCCAAAACTAGGAAAGGGGCCTTAGTAAGTTTGTAGGGGATAAGCCACAATTACAAAGCCTTGCACTTTGGAAAGGGGCTTATTATCTCTACTACTTGGGAATGTCAATTCAGTATCACCCTACCAGTTCTCATAACCAAATAGAGGAAATAAACATGGTGTGGAACCAACAAAAGAACTCTGGGACATGAATAACCAGAGTAGCTCACCTGCCCCCCAAGAAATGACAAAGGAGATACAACTGAAGATGCCATGCATAGACAAAAGGCTGCAATGTGAGAAATCGAATTCAGAATATGGATTGCAAATAAGATAAATAGAATAGAGGAAAGATAGAAATTGAAATCCAAAGAGTAGTTCTAAAGTTGTCTCAAGAAATTAATGAATTCAAAGTCAAAGTCACCAAAGATATGTATACCATGAAAAAAGAGATAGCAGAGCTCAAGACAATGAAAAAAGTTATTCGAGGAGCTCCATAATACAGTAGAATCCCTCAGTAATAGTGTTGACCATTCAGAAGAAAGGATCTTTGAAGTTGAAGACAAAACTTTTGAATGTTTCCAAATGCTCAAAGAGGCAGACAAATTGAGAGGAAAAATGGATTATTTCCTGAGAAAGCTGTGGGACCCTTCCAAAAGAGCAAACAGTCGTCTTATAGGAATTCCTGAAGAAGAAGATGATCTTAAAGGCATGGAATCTCTACTCCAAGATATAATGGAGGAGAATTTCCCAAGAATGGTAAGAGAGACAGAAATTTGGACAGATAGTCAGAAACAGACAGTTTCAGAACCCCACCATGACTCAATCCAAATAAAGCATCCCCTAGACACATTGTAATTAACTTTGTCAAAGTTAATATGAAGGTGAAAATTCTGCAAACAGTCAGATGCAAGAAAAGTATAAGCTACAAGGGGGAAAAATATTAGAATGACTGAAGATCTCTCAGCTGAAACTTTTCAAGACAGAAAAAGCATGGTTATTGACCTTCAATCTCATAAAACAAAACAACTTTCAGCCCAGGATCCTGTATCCAGCTAAACTGAGTTTCATTTGTGATGGAGAAATCAAATACTTTACTGACTTACACATGTTTAGGAAATTTGCCATAACTAAACCAGCTGTCTGGAATATTTTCAGACCCATCTTCCACAATGACTAGCACAATGCTCTACCACCAAAATAAACTCACTCAGAAATTTTTGAACAAAACCCAACTTCCACAGTTGAGAAAGGATTAAAAATGTCCACTGGACATTTCAAAAACATGACACTCAAAACACTACCAGGCTTATCAATTTTCTCAATTTATGTGAATGATTTAAATCATCCTCTAAAGAGGCACAGGTTGGCTGACTGGATACATAAACTCAGACCAGGTATCTGGTCCATACAAGAATCTCACCTTACCTTAAAGGATAAAAAGGGACTCAGGGTGAAGTGATGGACATCTATAATATAGACAAATGGAAATCAGAAAAAAGCAGGAGTTTCAATTTAATTTGTGGGTACAATTGGCTTTAAAGCAACAAAGATAAAGAAAGATAAGGATGGTCATTACATATTTGTCAAGGGAAACATCCAACATGAAGAGATTTTGATAATTAACATTTATGCACAACACCAGAATGCTCCTCAATTTATAAAGCAAACCTAATGGCAGTGAACAACTTTATATCTTCCTGCACTATAATATTTGGAGATTTTAACAGCCCTTTGACAGTTTTGGATAGATCCTCCAGGAAGAAACTAAACAAAGAAATATTAGACTTAAACCTGACCCTAGAACAAATGGAGTTATCAGAACTCTACAGAACAAACATTTCATCCTAATAAACTGAATATACATTCTTCTCAGCAGCCCTAAAGATCATTGTCCAAAATTGATCATATCCTAGGACACAAGTCTAACCTCAGAAATAAAAGAATAGAAATTATTCCTTGTATCTTCTTGGACCACCATGGAATAAAAGTTTAACTCAATAGCAATAGGAATGTTCATACTCAAACAAAGTCATGGAAACTAAATAATCTTAGGCTGAATGATGGCTGGCTCAAAGGTGAGATTAAGAAGGAAATCACCAAATTTTTGGAACAAAATGATAATGAAGACACAAATTATCAAAACCTGTGGGATACTGCAGAGGCAATCGTAAGAGGGAAATTTATAGCATTGGAAATCTTCATCAAGAAATCAGAAAGAGAGGAAGCCAACAACTTAATGGATCATCTCAAGCAACTAGAAAAGGAAGAAAATTCCAACCCCAAACCCAGCAGGTGAAAAGAAATAATCAAAATTATGGCAGAATTAAATGAAATTGAAAACAAAAGAATCATTCAAAGATCGATGCAACAAAAAGTTGTTTTTTTGAAAAAATTAATAAAATTGATAAACCTTTGGCTAACCTAACCAGAAACAGAAAAGTGAAATCTCTAATATCAGAAACAATAAAGGAAAAATATCAACAGACACCTCAGAAATTCAAAAAAATCCTTGGTGATTACTGCAAAAACTCTATTCCCAGAAATATAAACATCCGAAGGAAATGGACCAATACCTGCAAGTATGCCACCTTCCTAGACTCAAGCAGAAAGAATTAGAAATCTTGAATAGACCTATATCAATTACTAAAATAGCATCAACAATCTAAAATCTCCCCAAAAAAGAAACGTCCGGGACCAGATGGCTTCACATCCAAATTCTATCAAACCTTTCAAGAAGAACTAGTACCTATATTATGCAATCTTTTCCAAAGCATAAAAAAAGAAGAAATACTTTCCAAAACGTTCTATGAAGTAAATATCACCCTGATCCCCAAATTAGGAAAGGATCCAACAAAGAAAGAAAAATTATAGACCAATATCATTAATGAATATCGTTACAAAAATACTCAATAAAATCTTAGCAGACAAAATTCAACAACACGTCAAAAAAATTATAAACCATGATCAAGTTGGTTTTATTCCAGGGTTATAGCATTAGTTCAACATATGCAAATCTATAAATATAATACATCACATAAATAAAAAACCAAGACCACATGATTCTTTCAATTGATGCAGAAAAAGCTTTTGATAATATCCAGCATCCTTTCATGATCAGAACACTTAAGAAAATAGGCATAGTAGGGACATTTCCTAAACTGATGGAGACCATCTACAGCAAACCCACAGCCAATATCATATTGAATGGCGTAAAATTGAAAAAATTTCCACTCAGATCAGGAACTAGGCAAGGGTGTCCACTGTCTCCATTGCTATTCAACATAGTAATAGAAGTCTTAGCCATTGCAGGTAGGCAAGAGAAGGCGATCAAGGATATCCAAAGAGGGTTAGAGGAGACCAAACTCTCACTCTTTGCTGATGTTATGATTCTATACCTGAAAAATCCCAGGGACTCAACTATGAAACTCTTAGAAGTGATTAAAGAATACAACAACATCTCAGGATACAAAATCAACACTTCCAACTCAATAGCTTGTATATATGCCAACAATAGTCAAGCTGAAAATATAGTCAAGGATTCTATTCCCTTTACAGTAGTGCCAAAGAAGATGAAATATCTGGGAATTTACCTAACAAAGGATGTGAAAGATCTCTATAAAGATAATTATGAAACTCTGAGAAAAAAAAATAGCTAAAGATGTTAACAAATGGAAAAACATGGCTGTGAAGAATCAACATTGTTAAAATGTCCATACCACCCAAAGCTTTCTATAGATTTAATGCAATCCCTATTAAAGCACCATCATCATACTTTAAAAAGCTTGAAGAAATAGTGCTTCATTTTATATGAAATCAGGAAAAAACTTTCAATAGCAAATACATTACTCAGAAATAAAAATCCATCAGGAGGTATCACATTATCAGACTTCAGCCTATACTATAGATCTATAGTGATCAAAACAGCATGGTACTGGCACAAAAATACAGAGGTAGATTTATGGAATAGAATAGAGAACCAAGAGATGAACACAGCTACTTATCATCATTTGATCTTTGATAAGCCTATCAAAAACATTCAGTTGGGGAAAGACTCTGTATTTAACAAATGGTGCTGAGTGAACTGGCTGGTGACCTGTAGAAGACTGAAATTAGACCTCCACCTTTCACCATTAACAAAATTTGATTCTCACTGGATAAAAGATTTAAACTCAAGACATGAAACTATAAAAATACTGGAAGAGCATACAGGGAAAGCACTTGAGGAAATCAGTCTGGGAGGATATTTTATGAGGAGGACTGCCCCCCACCCCCCAGGCAATTGAAGCAACACCAAAATCCATTACTGGGATCTGATCAAACTAAAAATCTTCTGCACAGCCAAGAACACAGTAAGTAAATCATGCAGACACCTTCAGAATGGGAAAAGATTTTGCATAGAACTCAAACTAATCAATAAGAAAAGAACAAATCACCATATTTCTATGTGGGCAACAGAGTTGAACAGAAACTTCTCTGATGAAGACAGGTGTATGGCCTACAAACATGTGAAAAGATGCTCATCATCTTTAATCATCAGAGACATGCAAATCAAAACCACTTTGAGATATCATCTAACTCCAGTAAGATTAGCCCACATAGCAAAATCCCAAAAGTATAGATGTTGGCATGGATGTGGAGAGAAGGGAACACTTCTACACTGCTGGTGGGAATGCAAGATAATACCACTTTTTTGGGAAAGAAGTTTGGAGAATACTCAAGGAACTAAAAGTAGACCTAATATTCGATTCTGCAATTCCTCTACTAGGTATATATCCAGATGATCAAAAATCATTTTACAACAAAGACATTTGCATCAAAATGTTTATTTGTGCCCAATTCATAATTGCCAAGGCTTGAAAACAGAGCAAGTACCCAATGACCCATGAGTGGATTAACAAATTGTGGTGGTATATGTACACCATGGAATACTATGCAGCCATAAAAAAGATGGAGACTTTTTATCTT
>CAUYON010148727.1:0-10219 GCA_963573935.1 Arctocebus calabarensis
TCCCAGCTACTAGGGAGGCTGAGGCAAGAGAATCGCTTAAGCCCAAGAGCTGAGGTTGCTGTGAGCAGTGTGACGCCACGGCACTCTACCCAGGGCGATAAAGTGAGACTCTGTCTCTACAAAAAAAAAAAAAAAAAAAAAGACAGAGCCTCCACTAAAGTTCTACCCTTCCTAGCAAAGGCCAGTATTCCCTCACCACAGCAGAGAGGAAATATTTTGTAATTGGCAATCGCTAAAACATTTTACAGAATTGGAGGTTGCAACTCAAGCATTGGCATGAATTTATGCGATAACACCCAATTAGTAAAATCTTTCATTTTCTTAAAGTGTAATTTTGAGGGATAAAGACAGAGACAGAATATTCTTACAAATACTTCAAAAAAACCAAGAGAACAGTTTCTTCTGAACTGACTAGCCAGGATATGGACTTATGGGCCAGTGTGGAAGATGAAAGAAGATGGAAGGCAATGTAGGAATGGAGAGAGAGAAGACAAAGGAGGATAGTGTTTCTCTGCCCACACCTGGCCAAACTTTTCAATGGTGAAGAAATGTCAGAAAGCCCCAGAATCGATCTGTACCTATCCTGTGTATGATAGGTTGTGGAGCTTGCATAGTAAACATTTCAAAACATTCTATGCAGTTCCAGAGAATGAGATCTGCTCTGCCCAAGATGTAATCAAGCAGATGGCCCAAACTAGAAGTTACTACCAAGATTATGGTGTCTGGGCTGGGCAGAAAAGCAAGCAACCTTCTTTATAGATTAGATCCAACAAACATCTCAGAAATTCAAAACATTCTTAATGAAAACTACAAAAACTCTATTCTCAGAAATGCAGAAATCTGTAAGAAATTGACCAATACTTGGAAGCAAGCTACCTTCCTAGACTTACCAAGAAAGAATTAGAAATGTTGAACAGACCTATATCAAGTACTGAAATAGCATCAACTAGATGAAATCTCCCAAAAAAGAAGAGTCTAGGACCAGACAGCTTCACATTGGAATTCTACCAAACCTTTAAAGAGGACCTAGTACCTACATTACATAACCTTTTCCAAAGTATAGGAAAAAAAGGAATACTTCCCAACACATTCTATGAAGCAAATATCACCCTGAACCCGAAACCAGGAAAATACCAACAAGAAAAGAAAATTCTAGACTAATATCATTAATGAATATAGATACAAGAGTATTCAATAAGATCCTAGCAAGTAGAATCTGGCAATACATCAAACAAATTATATACCATGACTAAGGTGGTATGATCCTAGGGTCTCAAGGATGGTTCAGTATATATAAATCTATAAATATAATGCAACACATAAACAAAATAAAAAACAAAGACCATATGATTCTCTCAATTGATGCAGAAAAAGCTTCTGATAATATCCAGCATCCTTTCATTATAAGAATACTTAAGAAAATAGGTATAGAAGGGATGTTACTCATAAATAAAAATAAATTAGGAGAAATCATGCTACCAGACCTCAGACTACACTAAAAATTGATAGTGATCAAAACAGCATGGTAGTGGCACAAAAACAGAGAGGGAACAGAACAGAGAACCAAGAGATGAACCCAGCTACTTACCGTCGTTTGATCTTTGATAAGCCAATCAAAAACATTCAGTGGAGAAAAGATTCCCTATTTAACAAATGGTGCTGGGTGAGCTGTCTGGGGACCTATAGAAGACTGAAACTGGACCCACACCTTTCACCATTAACTAAGATAGACTCTCACTGGATTAAAGATTTAAACTTAATACATGAAACTATAAAAATACTAGAAGAAAGTGCAGGGAAAACTCTTGAAGAAATTGGCCTGGCAAATATTTTGTGCGGAGGACCCCCCTGGGCAGTTGAAGCAACACCAAAATACATTACTGGGATCTGATCAAACTAAAAACCTTTTGCATAGCCAAGAACACAGTACGTAAAGCAAGCAGACAGCCCTCAGAATGGAAGAAGATAATTGCAGGTTATGTTTCTGACAAAGGTTTAATACCCAGAATCTATAGAGAACTCAAACGTATTAGCAAGAAAAGAACAAGCAATCCCATCTCAGTGTGGGGAAGGGACTTGAATAGAAACTTCTCTGAAGAAGACAGGTGACAGCCTACAGACACATGAAAAAATGCTCATCATTCTTAATCATCAGAGAAAGGCAAATCAAAACCACTTTGAGATATCATCTAACTCTAGTAATTATTAGCCCACATCACAAAATCCCAAAACCAGAGATGTTGGCATGGATGTGGAGAAAAGGGAACACTTCTACATTGCTAGTGAGAATGCAAACTAATACGGTCCTTTTGGAAAGATGTTTGGAGACCACTTAGGATCTAAAAACAGATCTGCCATTTGATCCTGCAATTCCTATACTAGGTATATATCCAGAAGACCAAAAATCACTTTATAACAAAGATATTTGTACCAGAATGTTTATTGCAGCCCAATTCATAATTGCTAAGTCATGGAAGAAGCCCAAGTGCCCATGGAACCATGAATGGATCAATAAATTGTGGTATATGTACACCATGGAATATTATGCAACCTTAAAAAAGATGGAGACTTTACCTCTTTTAGGTTTACATGGATGGAGCTGGAACATATTCTTCTTGGTAAAATATCACGAGAATGGAAGAAAAAGTATCCAATGTACTCAGCGCTACTATGAAACCAATTTACAATCACCCATACTTCCACATGAAAACTATAACCCAACTACAGCCCAAGATGAAGGGGAAAGAGGAGGGGGACAGGGAGTGCGGGGAGGATGGTGAAGGGCAGGTAATTGGTGGGACCAATGGTGCATTTTACAAGGGTACATGTTAAATCTACTAGTGTAGAATATAAAAGTCTTAACATAATAACTAAGAAAATACAGTGACGGCTATGTTAACCAGTTTCATGAAAGTATTTAAATTTGTATATAAAACCAACACATTGAACCCTATAATTGCATTAATGTACACAGCTATGATTTAATAAAAAAATACAAATATAGATAGATAGATAGATTAGATCCTGAACAAAATCTATTGTTATGTGAGGGTGCTAAATCAAACAAACCAGAAGAAAAAGAGGAAGGAAGGAGAGAAAGAAGGGGGAAAATCCATTTTTAAAATGTTGAATTATAAGGAGGGGATGGTAAATATGTACAAAAATATAGAATATAGTTAGATAGATAGAATGAAAAATATTTTAGTTTTGTTTTGTTTTTTTGAGACAGAGCCTCAAGCTGTCACCCTGGACAGAGTGCTGTGGCATCACAGCTCACAGCAACCTCCAATTCCTGGGCTCAAGCGAGTCTCCTGTCTCCACCTCCCAAGTAGCTGGGACTACAGGCGCCCTCCACAATGCCCGGCTATTTTTTTTGGTTGCAGCCGTCATTGTTGTTTGGCGGGCCCAGGCTGGATTCGAACCCGCCAGCTCAGGTGTACGTGGCTGGTGCCTTAGCCTGTTGAGCCACGGGTGCCGAGCCAGAATGAAAAATATTTAATAGCACAAAAATGTAATTATAATCAACAATAAGTTAGGGTTCACTTTAAGATAACTATTATTAAAAAGTGGAATTGGAATGTTCCTTTCACAGAGAACTGATAAATGCCTGAGGTGGTAGATAGCCCAATTACCCTGACTTGATTAATTCATATTGTATGCCTGTATCAAAACATCACAGGTACCCTATAAAGATATACAACTATTATGTACCCATAATAATAAAAAATAAATGTTGAATTACTGTTCAGACCATTTGAGGCTTATGTGTACCCTCAAGGAAACCTTCGACTTTAAGATAAAGAAGATGCATTAGGAGCAAATTGTCCATCTATGGATTTTTTTTTGCAGTGTTTGGCGGGGTTGGGTTTGAACCTGCCACCTACGGCATATGGGGCTGGTGTCGTATTCGTTGAGCCACAGGCACCGCTCAATCTATGGATTATTTAAATGATTACTTCAAAACTAAAATATAATAGAGTTGATTTTAAATCTTTTATAGAACAAAAGCAAAAGAAACCATGAAGTATTATTTAATATTCTAAAGGCAATCTTCTTGCAATTGGTGCATGGGATAATTAAATGTTCACAATAGAAATTTCAGTGCAGCGTGGTGGTTCAGTCTCCACAGTAAAATCTTAATAATTTAAATCCCGAATGCACGAAAGAACTGAGCTAAACTCTACCTTTGTACCATCTATGAGGAAACAGATTGCTTAGCAGATTAAATATGAATAAGGATTAAAGTAGGTTATTTAACCTATCAAGAAACCAAAATACTTCTTAGCAGCACCATTCACATTCAATGTACTAATTACAGTAAAAATTGAATATTAGGTTAGTGTATGTGTCACTCCCTAGAACTCAGTTATTTGAAGATACTGTACTGAGTCATTCAGATCACATTTCCTTATTTTAAATTGGTCAACTTTATATCCTCTTAGGTAGGTTCTAGGTCTGGCCAAGGCCCACACAAAAGAGAAATTGTCAGCAATTTAGTGGTCTTCAGGTTAATGTCAGTTCAAATAATGGTTTTGTCTAGTAATTTCCTCTCAGGCTAACTTGCCACAGGAATGAATTCTCTGTTTTCCAACACATCTTTGGAAACTACTTCTGAAAGGCTGACACGTGGCAACTGTCAAACTCCCACCTGAAGTCTGGTTCCTTGGACACCTGAGACTATTTTTAATCTGCTTTGCAGTTCTTTCACTAGCAGATGATTTCTCCCGCTTCACCGGGTGCTGCAACTCATCCATTTTTCTAAGCACCGTCCATACATAGCCTCGCTCTCACATGTCTGCTGTGCCGTTTGGTCTCCTCTGTGTGACACTGTCTGTGACACTGTCTGCGACACTTTAAGGTGCCTTTCTTCTACAGTGGTGCCCGAGCTCCCAAACTCAGCTGCAGGGCCTGTGTGAACCCAGCTGTGGGGTTAATTGCCCACCCGTCCTCAGAAGCTGGTCAGCCCTCCTCAAACGTCCTTCCTGCTGGGTGGACTAGGGGAAGGCCCGACTGCAGTCCTCAAAGGCAAAGAACAAAGGGAAGGAAATGGCTGGTACTTCATTTTCTGTGCGAATGACAGGAAGCAGGAACACGAGGATATACCCACAGGCTTCATTGCTTCCTCAAATCTGTCCAAAGATAATGGAGGCGCCTTAAATTCTCCTGTTGCCCAAGTCAGCGGCAACCCCAGCAAGAGGATCTCTTTCCATGATATACAGACACATAAGAACACATCATGACCAAAACCACAGGGAGCAACAACATCACTAAGCAGCAGAAAACTGTACACATAAATCACCGTGAGTCATTATTCCCACCCATTAAGGTGACTACTATTTAAAAAAAAACCTGACAGTAACAGGTGTTGGTGAGGATGTGGAGAACGGAGTCGAATGGTGCAGTCACTGAGGAAAACAGTATGGCAGTTCCTCAAAAGTTAAACATAGAGACCATGTAATTGAGCAATTTCTCACCTGGCTATGTGCCCTAAAGGATGGAAAGCAGGGTCTCCAACAGATACGTGCACACACAGGTTCCTAGCACCATTATGCACCGAGGCCAAAAGATAGAAATGACCAACTGTCCATCACTAGAAGAATAGATAAAGCAAAATCTGGGTATGTCCACACAACTGAATATTACTCAGACGTGAAAAGGAATGAGATCTGACTCACGCCACAACACGGTAAGCGAAAGAAACCGCACACAACAGGGCAAATAGTATGTGACTCTACTTCTGCGAAGTACCTAGAGTTAGAAATTTCTGAGAGACAGAAAGTAGAATGGTGGTTACCATGGGCTGCAAGGAGGAAGCAATGGGAGTTACTGCTTAACGGGAACAGAGTTTCAGTTTGAGATGATTAAAAGTTCTGGAGATAGGGGCAGTGCCTGTGGCTCAAAAGAGTAGGGCGCCAGCCCCATATACCAGAGGTGGCAAGTTCAAACCCAGGCTCAGCCAAAAACTGCAAAAAAACAAAAAACAAACACAAGTTCTAGAGATAGATAGTGGTGATGGTCATGTGAAAACTTTGATGTATTTAATGCCACTAAACCATACACTTTAAAAATGGTTAAAATGCACTTCATGTGCATGATGCAATGGTACATTTCAAAACTATTAAGAAAAGAGGTTAATTATGACGGATGCGTTAATCAGTTCAATGGAAGCGTTTCACATTGTACATCAAATCAGTACACTGAACCCAATAAATGCATCAATGTACACAGTTATGATTTAATAAAAAAAATGGCTAAAATGGTACATTTTATATTATGTATATTTTACCGCAATAAAAAATGTATAAAGAAGAAATGTGAGCACCAGGGCAGAGAGGACTTCACTGAGCTTCATTCCCTTCTTAAGAGGAAATCTTACATTGGAAATTGCTTTCGCCTATTTCTTAAAAAGTCAAAACATAATTACTTGATTTGTACTCTTTGAAAAAAATCTCCCAAAGGGTGTATTTGTTTGGTAGGATCTTATCAGAAAATCAGATAAGAAGGTTTAAAAATTCAGGACATCAAAGGAAATCATATCACTTTACAGCTAACTTAGATAAAATTTTTTGTTTTATTGGCATAGCTCACATCAATGGAAGCGCATGGCTGGAACACCTGCGGGGCCTTGTCAATATGCCAAGGCTATATGGAGTGGGGTCAAGCCACTGCCAGAGGCACCAACATGAACCTACATACAATACAGACCCACGGATGCTGAGAGCAGGCAAAGAGATACAGTTGTGCCAGGGTCAAGGTGTACCCGGGCCATAGTCTGGGCTTGTTAGGTGAGCACTCTTGGGCTGGGCTTGCTATTTTTAACGAGTTTGCCCTGCTTTCTTTGTGAGTGCCTGTTGTCTAATTTAAAGAGATCAGTCCAGTTGGTGTTAAAGTCAATTTTTATTTCTTATCTTTATTTTCTAAAAATAACTAATAATTGAAAAATCTGTAGAAGAAAATTAAACCTCTTAGAAACAACTCTCATCACAAGCTTCTATCATTGAACATTGCTAGAGTGGCATTAGTCAGAAAGACAAAGCTTTCAAGAAGGATGATTCATTTATTTTAGGCAGAAAACTGCAGCAGGTTACCTAACCCGGGTCTAGAACGTGTTTCACCTTGTTCGGAGAATGTGTAGCTCTTATCTCACGATGCAGAAAGGTGCACCATTTCATATATTTCACTGGCCTCTCCATGGCTATCTGAGAAATCAAAGTGGAAAATCTTTAAATTGTCATGTTTGCGCCCTAGAAACTAAGGGTTTTTTAAAAAAAGTATATTGGCATGACAGTAGCCAAATAAAATTGGTGCGATCATTTTGGGTGAGTAATATTACTGTCCTCGATGGGGTGGTTTTTCAAGTTTTCATTAGAGGCCTCAGCAAACTTAAATGATTTTTCGTCTTTGTGACGTGTGGCAGAATTTCACACTCAGCTTTCTGTCAACATCTCAATCTGCCTCAAGATAGGATTGTTGCTTCTACTTTCATTTGGCTCTCTGGCTCAGGGAGATTTTTGCTGTTTTTACAGAAATGTAAGTGACCGACACTCTTTTAAAAGCAAAGAACTTTACAAAATTTTGTTTATTTCTTTTCATTAAGTTCTACAAATCAGAGAGAGGGCTCCCTATCCCACTGGTGTAGAAAGCAAGGCAAACCTTTCCCCCTGTTCATATTCGCTTTCTTATCTGTCATCTCACAGCATCAAGGTGCTCTTAAATTTAAAAGCAAAGAATGGAGAGTAAATGGCACCAAGACGCAGAGTGTGTGTGTGTGTTGGCCGAGGACATGTGGTGAGTTAGTGAGAAGCCAGGAACAGGGAGGTAACTCTATCACCACACCAGCCTCCTCATCACCCTCTCCATCATCATGCCCTATTTTCTGAGCTGGCATCTGGTACTTTTGAACTTCCCATAGACCCTCCACTCATAGGTCAGGGGCTTCAGAAGGCCAAGGTTGGAGAAGAAATTGAAGTCAATGGCCAGAGAACTACATAGGTCTACTTAGAGGCAGGCTTTTAATATAAAAGCTACTCTCATGTGTCTGATTCTCCTGACCTCCCTTCCCCCTCCCCCACTTCTTCCACCTCTGTCACCCCTGAATCAGCGAGCCCGACCCCTCCTCTTCCTCCTCCTCAGCTGACTTAATGTGAAGAAGATGAGATGAAGGACTTTATAATTATTCACTTCCACTTTATGAAGAATAAATATATTTTCTCTTCTCCTGATTTTCTTAATGACACTTCCTTTTCTCTAGCTTACCTTATGGTAAGAATGTAGTATATAATAAATATACAAAATACATGTTGTTTATGTCATTGGTAAGACTTCTGGTAAGTGCTAGGCTCTTAGTCGTTAAGTTTGGGGAAATAAAAAATTATACAAAAATTTTCAACCTGGCAGGGGAGTCAGCACCCTTAAACCCTGTTTTATTCAAGAACCAACTGTATACCCAACATCTCTCAATTTAAGGGCTCTCTGCTTAGTCGATATTATCCAAACATAATTGGCATGTCAGTATTATAGTCTCTATTTATATTTATTGCAATGAATTATAATTATTTATTTAAGCTTCTAGAATATGAGCTCAGGAATTGTGTCAAATTTGTTGCATTTTTAATACTACTGAGCCATGTACACAACAGATGCTCTTAAATTCTTTAAGGAACAAAGAGATTTTCAACTAATAAAAAGACTGGAAATCTGTGGATGTGGGAAATTTATTCCTTAGGATGTTTTCAGCTGCAGGTAACTCAGCTCAACTTAAAAAAGTCTTGGGATTGATAAATGCAGAAGTCCATGATACTAGCAAGGCTTGGGGTTCTATTCATCTCTCATTCTGCCTTCCAGAGTGTTAACTTCATCCTGGTTCTCTTCAAGGTTTCAGGGTGGCTTCCTTGGGGAAATAAGGCTGCATGATTCTTTATGTTTGAAGAGGAATAGAGAATGCCAAGAGGTCTTCCCTTCAGCCTGATGGGCACTAATCAGGCCACATACCCGTACCTCAACTATTCTCTGCCACCCTGGCTTGTGTTCCTGAAGCCATCATAGCTAGGGGAGAGGGATTAACATTGCTGCTTTAAATTGGTCAGGGATGCTCTGAGAGAGAAATCACTTCTGCAGAACTTATTCTTCCTTCACAATGGATGAGAGATGGGGTGGAGCTAAAGAATTAATCTCAACATCCACCTAAGGGAGGAGGTGCCACTAGAGATGTAGACATGTTGTCAAGGCCACATAACAGGATAGTTTTCATATTTTTCCCATCAGTGCTGGAATTGGAAGCATGGCTTTTCTTTAACCAATACAAAAGATATCTGTGTTGAATGTCTATGCTGTGGGTACCTAGAGTCTTCTTAATGCCATCCAACTGATGAACAAGTCTCAGGTGAAAAGCTATGGCCACAGTTTTGTTACTATTATGATCATGGTAGGGGCTCAGAAACTAAGAACCACTTTATTAATCAGTGTAGAAGAGCTCACAGCTAAGACAAGTATTCTGGAAAATGGGTATCTTCTGCTTCACCAACTCCTCCAGCTCGACTTTAGGGCAAAGCACGCTCAGATGAGGAGCTTAGGGAGAAAACTCAAGGGAGTACAGAGAAAGTCACTGATCACGACATTCCAGGAGGATGGGGAGATAAATGAATAGGGCTGAGCTGCCCGAAGGAGTCCACCCCTGTCTAGGTCTTAGATAAGAACCCGGAGTAAGAAGGCGGAGCTTGTACATCTTTCTTTGAGGCACACTAACCCCACCCAGCAACAAAATGCAGCCCAAGGAAGCCCAAAGAGACCTAACCACACGAACAGTTTCCCATCCCTTCTGTGGTGGACAAACAAAGTCCTAGTGTTTAGAAGTCGCCCCTGTCATACATCTGGGAGACAGCAAGATTACTGAGTATTTACAAGGCACTGACACTTGGTCTTCCTTCCCTTTATTCTGTGTGCAGTGACTACTGCTGCCCATTTGACTGATCCCCAAGGTCCAAGTTCCACTGATTCCATAGTACCTGCTCTTGGGTCACTAAGCTTTGAGGAAGGAAATCAAACTGTATAAATTTGGAATAAATGTTTAATCATTGGAAAGGAGGGAAATGAAACTCTAAGAAAAGAAATCGCTGAAAATGTCAACAAATGGAAAAACATACCATGCTCATGGTTGGGAAGAATCAATATTGTTAAAATGTCCATACTTCCCAAAGCAATATACAATTTTAATGCAATG
>CAUYON010148733.1:0-22611 GCA_963573935.1 Arctocebus calabarensis
GGGATACAGGGCTGCTATCCACTGGACTAGCGGGGAGACGGCATGTACCCCTGCGGGACACAGGGCTGCTATCCTCTGGTCTGGGGGGAGACGGCATGTACCCCTGCGGGATACAGGGCTGCTATCCACTGGACTAGCGGGGAGACGGCATGTACCCCTGCGGGACACAGGGCTGCTATCCTCTGGTCTGGGGGGAGACAGCATGTACCCCTGCAGGACACAGGGCTGCTATCCTCTGGTCTGGGGGGAGACGGCATGTACTCCTGCGGGACACAGGGCTGCTATCCACTGGACTAGCGGGGAGACGGCATGTACCCCTGCAGGACACAGGGCTGCTATCCTCTGGTCTGGGGGGGAGACGGCATGTACCCCTGTGGGATACAGGGCTGCTATCCACTGGACTAGCGGGGAGACGGCATGTACCCCTGCAGGACACAGGGCTGATATCCTCTGGTCTGGGGGGAGATGGCATGTACCCCTGCAGGACACAGGGCTGCTATCCACTGGTCTGGGGGGGAGACGGCATGTACCCCTGCGGGACACAGGGCTGCTATCCACTGGACTAGCGGGGAGACAGCATGTACCCCTGCAGGACACAGGGCTGCTATCCACTGGACTAGCGGGGAGACAGCATGTACCCCTGCAGGATACAGGGCTGCTATCCACTGGACTAGCGGGGAGACGGCATGTACCCCTGCAGGACACAGGGCTGCTATCCACTGGTCTGGGGGGGAGACGGCATGTACCCGCAGGGCTGCTATCCACTGGTCTGGGGGGGAGACGGCATGTACCCCTGTGGGACACAGGGCTGCTATCCTCTGGTCTGGGGGGGAGACGGCATGTACCCCTGCGGGACACAGGACTGCTATCCACTGGTCTGGGGGGAGACGGCATGTACCCCTGTGGGACACAAGGCTGCTATCCTCTGGTCTGGGGGGGAGACGGCATGTACCCCTGAAGGACACAGGGCTGCTATCCACTGGTCTGGGGGGATAGACGGCATGTACCCCTGTGGGACACAGGGCTGCCTCGGTCGCTAGAATGACATGCATGTACAGTGGGTCCCTGATAATTTTACAATTAGCATTGCATGGAGTTTGGCATTTATTATTTTTTTTGTGTTTTGATAATTTCCACACATCCTTAAGCCACTGAAAATCAAAAGCTTTATGCTTGGATAAAAATATTAGCAACATATTTGAAATCTTTTCCCCTAAAAAGTGTCCATTAAATAAAATTTTAATAAGAGGATCAGATCATCCACAGTTTGGTTATCTTAGAAAAACAATGTTTATTTTTGCAAATAACATTTGAATCCTTGTCCGTATGTACATGTTTACTTGTAACCACTGTATACTCACATGTGACGTTGATTAAAAATGAACATTCTCTATGTTTGCAAGTTCTCTTCACAACGACCATTTTCTGTTTTTCTTTTTTAAGAGGCAGGGTTTTGCTCTGATACCCAAGCTAGCTAGGTGCAATCATGGCTCACTACAGCCTGGAATGCTTGGACTCGAGCCAGCTTCCTGCCTCAGTTTCCCTCAGTGCTGGGATTGCAGGCATGAGCCGCTGTGCCTGGCCAGCGTGATGGTTTTCAAGATCCTATCAGAGAGTTGTTTTGTAATTGCTTTAGCTATCCCCCGCCATTATTTGTTTTGAGATAATGCACATGTCACCATGCTCTGGTTTCTGCCGTCCTTCCTGTGACAGTGAATGTGTCTTGTCACAGGCCATTCTGGGGATGGGAAGCTGAATTTTTCCTTAGGCTACATTGCCGTGAATAGGATTATGGGATCAGAGTGTTGGCCTTCTTAATGCTTTTAATACTTCCGCAAATATTTACTCTCCTGTATTCCAAGTGTGTGACGCACTGGCCATGTCGAAGTGTCCTGTTCCTGCCTGACCGGCAGGCATCAGCACATTTTGTATTTATCTTTATATTGAATGTTTCTACTTTATTCATTTTTCTAATTGGCGTAAATATTGTATCTATTTATGGTACACAGCGTGATGTTTGACGTATGTGTGCCTCATGGAACGGCTAAATCAAGCTACCTGACATCACATTTTAATAATTCACATTGCTCTAACTGGTACAGAGGCGTTGTGTGCTAAGCTCGTATGCGGTAGCTGGCTTTGCCATTTTCCTGGGGTTCCTTAGCTCAGGGTCAGGGTGAGTGAGCACTGTCCTTTCTAATGAGGCCCGCAGTGCCTTCCTCCTGTCCTGTATCTGTGACCTTAGGGAGGTGCCCATTGGGCGTCATCGAAAAAGTAAACACAAAAAAAGCCAAAAGCTTCGTCCAATAAAAAAATTAGAGAGTTTTTGTTCCATGTGGCCTGAGGAAGTTTAAGGGTGCCCCTCTGATAATATCCTGTGAAATAAAATACTCACTTCATGGCTTCTGTGTATATGTAGAAATTCCAAACTTGCACCTCAAATGGAGAACTGCCTGGCACAGCTGTCTGCAAAGAGACGTCACACCATGTCACCTGCTGTGTTTGGGGCCTCCCCCCACCCCTGGTCTACCACCATTGCTCCTTCCTTAAGTTTGTCGTTTTCCTTGAGAGACTGAGAGATGTGTTTGGTTTCTCACCCACATTGCTGGACTTTACAGGACTAGCCTCTTCCAGGCCACAAAATCTTCTTTTCTTCTTTAACTCAGGTCATAGGCACAGGACCTTTGGGAGAAAAAGGAGAGCGGGGCTACCCAGGATCTCCAGGGCTGAGAGGAGAGCCAGGCCCCAAAGGTAGCGTCTGGCTCCCCCTTCCCTCCCTGTCCTCCTGCTCCTCCTCCCGCCTCGCACCTTGCACCTTGCCCTCCGCCCTGTCTTTCTCCCCTCATCCCCTCCCCCATCTCCTCTGTCGCCCTTGCCCTCTTCCTCCTTCTCCTCCTTTCTCTCTCCCTTTTTTCAACCTCTGTTGACAGCACCTGCGCCCCTGCCCTGCCTGTTGGGTGCTGGCTCATTTAGTGCCTGTTTCCTCGTGAAAAGGGCCACCAGGGCGTCTTCTCTGTCCCTGGCAGAGCACAGCAGCGTTTCCAGAGGATGTTCAGATCGTTCCTGTTCTGGCTTCTGCATCCCCTTGGAACGCAGACCTCAGCAGCACGAGCAGGGCTTTCAGCAGAGAGTAAAGAGTGCACACAGGGCGAGCCCTTCTCTGAGTGTCCAACTCTCTCTTTCTCTTTCAAGGTTTCCCGGGAATACAAGGCCAACCGGGCCCTCCAGGTGAGAGCTCCCTTGTCTGTGCACATGTTTGTCGTGGACAGTAGATATTTGGATGAAGTGGTGCGCAGTGTGATTGCATTTCTCTGAGAGGAGAGTGAGATGCGAGGGCTTGGTTTGTGGTCAGTAAGTCACAGCTCAGCACGTCCTTGGTGCACACGCAGACCGCGTGCAGGACTCCGCTTTCTCTCCTGGGGACTCTGAGCACTATCCTTTCTAGTGAGGCCTGCAGTGCCTTCCCCCTCTGCCTAGCTCTGACCTCCCCCACTGACCTGTCCTTCCTCAAGGCCCAGCTCCAGCCTTGTTACCCCACTTTCCCACTGTCCCCTGGAGGGCAGGTGCTGGGGTGAAGTCCTTTCTGGCCCTCTGACCAATCCCAGTGTTGCTCTCCCATGCACACCATGTCACCCAGTGTGAGATCACCGTGCAGCTGTGTCCCATGTGCATGTCCCAGTGGGCTGAGTGTCCCCCAGGCTGGGGCTGTCTGCGTACACGCACCAATGCCTGTGTGCACCTGCCCGTGTGCTCGTGGGCTCACCCAGGCCCCATCTGAGAGGAACTTGCCTGTGCCCTCCCATCACACCAATGAGTGTTCACAGCCCTTCAGCCTTTTGCTTTGTTTGTAATTTTTAATTTTCTTTTTTTCTTTTCTTTTTTTTTTGAGACAGTCTCAAGCTGTTGCCCTCGGTAGAGTGGCGTGGCTTTGCAGCTCACAGCAACCTCAAACTCTTGGGCCCAAGCAGTTCTCTTGCTTCAGCCTCCCAAGTAGCTGGGGCTACAGGGGCCCACCACAACACCCGGCTGTTTTTGTTGTTGTTTTAGCAGGCCGCGGGCTGGGTTCGAGCCCTCCTGATTGGTGCATGTGGCCGGCGTCCTATCTACTGAGCTACGGGCACTGCCTGTACTTTTTAATTTTTTTATCCTTCTTGTTCATCATTTCCTTTATTTAGTTTCTAATAGTTCCAAGTTCACTCCCAGAGCCCCTTTTTCTCTTTTGGGGACCAGACCACACCCCCACGTGGCCCCTCCCTGCCTTCATCTGCACTCACTTTCTCCCGTTTCTGGAAGGACCTGGAGATCCACCCTGCAAACCTTCTGTGTCTCTCTGATCACCTCCCGTCATTCTAGGCAGCACGTGACCTGCCGTGTCCCCTGAGGCTGTGTCTACTGTCCATAACCCTCATCCACACCACACTGGCCTCCGCCCAGACTTTTGATAAAAGGCACTGAAACTGCCCTGGCCGAGGGTTCGCGTGGGTCTCCACCTCCAACCACCGTCCTGTTTCTGTCCTGGCTCCTCTGGGCCCCTCCCTGGTGTGCCCCCCAGCCGCCTGGGCAGTGGCTCCTCTGGGCCGCTCCAGTGCTTCTTGTTGCCTGGAGCAACAAGGTTTTCCCCAGTGAGCTGACCCGGGACCTGCTCCCGTCCCCAGGTCCTAGGTTGTCCTCTCTGACAACTAGGGATGACCCTGCTGGACATCCTCAGAACTCGCCCCACCCTATTTGCCCGTGACTGTGCTTTCCTGCCCTTTTCTCTGCGTCTCAACCCCCATCGCCAGCCCTCGGCCTCGTGTCCTCTGTGTTCAGACCCCACCGCCAGCCCTGGGCCTCCTGTCCACTCATGCTTTCCTTTAGTGACATTTTGTGGCCTAATGTCCAACTAGAAATGGAAGGCGCCCTTGACGGCCTTTCCTCTCGTGTGCTGGGAAGACTATTTGCTCTGAAAGAAATTCATAGATTTTAATGTCTGCACAATGAGTCTGTTTTCCTTAAAGTTAATCAGTAGGCAGCATTAAAGGGTAAGAAAGGGTTTGTGCTGCTGATGTTAAATGCCTTGACGTGCCTTCCTGTCCATTTGTGTTGGTTGCAGGCCTCCCCGTGCCTGGGCAACCTGGTGCTCCTGGCTTCCCAGGAGAAAGAGGAGAAAAGGGGGACCAAGGGTTTCCAGGAGCGTCCTTGCCAGGACCAAGTGGAAGGGATGGGGCCCCCGGTGCTCCCGGCCTCCCCGGCCCTCCCGGGCAGCCCGGCCACACGAGTAAGTCCCCTGCGGGTTGGTTTCATGTGCTGTCTGGGCAGATGTGGGGACAGCAGGCAGACCTGCCAGGTGCTGTGACCAGAGTTGGGGCTTAGTACAAAGGCTTGGTGTCCCGTGATGTGTTATTTGTTCATATCCTGTTTGGGTATCTTCACAGAAAACCATGCTCCAAAAAGGAATAGTTAAAATAAAAAAAGCTGATTTAAAGGAATAGGTAATATGTTAACCAGCCGAGTCTCCGGGCATCTAAAAAGTTAAAATGCAAACCAGTTGAGCTGTGTAGTTTACACTGAAAACAAAATGCATTCTGATTCACCTGGAGATGTAGACCAGACTCACACACGAGAGGGAGGGGGTGGCATTAGCACAGGCCAGAGTCCAGAAGAGCCCAGCACATAAAGCTGCAGTCTTGGCTCAGTTAAGAAGGTCCTGTGATTCCAACACAGAGTGGAAGCAGAATGTAAGAAGTTTTCAGAGGATTTACACTGACCGGTTCAATGGGAGTGTGAGCGGATTTCCCACACAGGCCATCGGGGCGGCCGGGCCTGAAACAACCCGTGCTCGGGGGAGCAGCCGGGCTCAGGTGCTGGGGGTGGCTGATCAGAGGAGGATCTGTGGGCTCTGAATGCCAGGGAGGTTTCCTAGCTAGAATTCAGACACACTGCTATATGGACGAGGCTGCCACAGGGCACCAGACAAGGCCATGATGGGACCACTGGGTCCAGGTGAATTTGGGTGGGAAAAAGGACAGAGCTTATGGGACTTCCTCCTCTTCTCTGGTGATTTTTCAAGACGTTGAAAATGAAGATGAAATATTTAAGTCCTGGGGATACCAAGTCCAAAGTGTGCCTAAGACAAGGTTGTGAGCACACTGGGGGTCTCTGGCTCCGGATTCATCTTACGGACGGGGGTGCTTTCAATACTCCAGGCCCTCTTCTCGGAGCAGTGAGCAAGCTGACCAGACTCACCATGCGTCCTGCCCTCCTGGTGTGTGCGTTCATAGGGAGACAGGGATGAGCCAGAGAGACAGCGAGCCTCCTGCAGAGGACAAGCCTCAGCAGGTGGTGTGTGGGGCTGGGACTGAGCCAGAAAGGGGAGGAGGCAGTAGGCGGAAATCCGGGAAAGGGGCATTTTCTTAGCTATTTGTAATGTTGTGAGGACCAGAATCTGAACTTTTCAGTATTGTTAACTGAGTGAGGTGTGTTGGCTGAACGTGTTGTAACATCTGCCCTTCCAGTGTTCCAGGTTGCCTTTGGTAGTCCCTTTCGATTGTCTGGTGACTGCTGTGGGGTCTGTGCCCCTAAGTCTGTCTGTAAATTAAGTAGTTCCCAGCCACAGAGTATTAAGTGATAATTTAGACCTGAGATTTTTGTTCAGATTTATAGTGCACTTTAAAGAAGCTATATTTTAAAGCTGTTCTATTTGAGGACCTAGCACATAAACTGTGCAATGCAGAGATTTCTATGTCCCATTTCTACTGCTCTGTCCCCGTCCCTGTGGTCAGGGCCAGTGTGAAGCCCTCTGAGCCCACAGGGACCATCCACAACAGGCTGGCTCAGTGTAGACTCTGCACCCACACTCAGAACTCCTGGAGATGCCGCTGTGTTCCTGCTTTAGATCTGACATTATCTTAAGTTGACTTCAGTGAGGATATGTCATGGCTTTTTTATGAGGGACTTGAAGGGATCTAGTTGAGATGAGACAGGCCTCCAGGAGGTATGTTCTGGAACAGGAATGTAATTATAAGCCCCTCAACATTCATGAGCCTGCGTTCCCAGAGTCAGGGGGTTAATATACCCGAGGCTTACAGGATTGGGAAGTCTGGATTCTTTAGAGTCAAGTAATCAGGGACTGCTATTTGAAGCAAAGAATGGAGTCCACTTTGCCTAAGATGGATAGTTTCCATGGCACACAGGTCAAAGGGCACCCAGAGTCTGGCAGGACAGGAGATGACAGGAGCAGGTCCATGGCCCTGGCTGCGGGGACAACTGGCCTTCACCAGGTCAGGCTTCCTCACCTGTGCTTGTCAGGAGATGCTCCAGAAGCACAAATAAGCAAAAACGGAGCCGAGGCTTCTCCCTGACTGTGATCTCAGGCATCTGAAACTGACGTTTGGCTCCTTGCAGACAATTTTGCTCTGCTGGGGGTGGGGTGGGGGGCTGGAAAGGTTGGCCATGGTTGATACATCCAAGCAGAGGGGGGCCACCCCGACCCTTTCGATTGTCTGGTGACTGCTGTGGGGTCTGTGCCCCTAAGTCTGTCTGTCATGAGAAGACCCCGCCGGGGCATGGAGGGGAAATGGCACATTAGGGCTGTTATGGCCTGGGTGGAACACCGCTGGAAATGCTCTTTGTTAAACGGTTCACGCCGTCTTGTTCTTCAAAGATGCTGGGGAAGGAAATATAAAATCCTCCATCACAGGGTGTATCCAAACTCTAAAACAATACACATTTCTTTTTACAAGAACCCAGTTACATGGTATTTGCATTAGTGCCATTCATTTTCATGCCTCTTTACGTAAAGGATGCTCGGAATTGAATGTGAACAAACAGTGAGGCATTTCCTCCCGGAGAGTCTGCGTCTCTGAAATAATGATCATTTCATTGTACATTTGCTTAGGGAAAAAAGGGATGGAATTGTTCTCAACGCCCTCCACTTTGACTTAACAGATGCATGGCCATGGATACATGGCATGAGCCCCAGGTTTCTTAGTCTGAGAGTATGGAGGATGTCTCACAAGGTGAAAGTGCAGCCCTGTGTGGGACTGACCTGGCCAGTGAACTGAAAGACCCTCTAACATTCGAGACAGACGCGCTGGCTGACACCGCTGGGGTGGGGGGATGACGTGGGGCCTGTGCTGATGGCGCTTTGCAAGTTATTCTCCTTGGATTGATTATTGGGAAACAAGCTAAAGTTGTATTTCTAATACTTATCAGATAGCCTTATATATATATATATATATATATATTTTTTTTTTTTTTTAAATAATACCGATTGAATTAAGAGAGGGTGAAAATATCTAGCTATGATCCTATAACTTTTCAAACTCAATTTCAGATGGGATTGTGGAGTGTCAGCCTGGACCTCCAGGTGACCAGGGTCCCCCTGGAACTCCAGGGCAGCCGGGCTTGTCAGGTGAAGTTGGAGAGAAAGGTAAGAGTTGTTTGTTTATTTTAAATGGCGACCGTGTCCATGCACAGGGCTGTTTTCCCCACACACTTGGTGGCTCTGGAGTCAGGTTAGGTGGGCTTAGGTGTATCTACCTGTCCCTGGAGCTCCCCTCCCTAGACGGGTGTCCTCCTACAGCTCAGGTGAGACTGTCCCGATGGTCCGGGAGGGAAGGGTGGACAGTGGACCCTGGAAGTCCCAGCTGCTACTCTTTCTCCTTCCCCGCACCAGAGGGGACGTGACCAGCAGGCTAAACTCTGAGCCTGGCTTGTTGCTGCAGCTTTTCCTTCCAGACGCCGAGAGCTCCATTATCAAAGATTGCACACCCTTCAGTCAGAGCCAGTCACAGACCTGCGCGTGGGTGCTCGCTCTCCCATCAAGCGTCACTGTGTGAGCAGTGTCAGCAAACGTGCCGTTGAGGGATTAACCCACTTTGCCCTTGGTTCCCCATTTCATTTTCACTATTTTCAAGTATTTGCTGTAACACCAACCCACAATCTATACTGATGTCTTCAGCCATTCTGGGGGCAGGTGTATTATCACCACATCAACAGTCCTGTCTCAGACTGGATGGAACAATAGATATTGCGATATTTGTGTGTCTGTCAATAATCTGGAGGAGGGCAAGAGGAACCCAGCCCCCAAATCAACCTTGCCATGTGCCATGTCTGGCTTTGGATTATAAAGAGTTTCAGCCTTTAAACACAAATGCCAAGCAGAAAACAGCTTTGGCTAAAAGCTCAGAATTGTGACAGCCCCACAGTGATCTTGGAATCTTCACGCAGTGACTGACCGGCGGCCATTGCCGTTTGGTCTCCAGTGAGTGACCAGCATGTAGTGTTTTCTGTGACGAACTCAGTACCCTCTGAAATCGTGTCATCCCCCCGAGTCCTGGGAGCAGAGGCTCTCTTCCCTTGACTTCATACCGCTGCTCTGGCGCTGTCAGCCTGCCAGGTCACCCTGTGTCCCCACCCTCCTTGAGTCTCGAGAGCAAAAGAGGCCACTGAGCCCCAGGTGTCCAGCACTCGGCGGGTTCTCAGCTGAGCTGCATCGTGGCCGTCCCATCCATGGGCTCCTTCATCCACGCTTTGGGGACATGACCTCCTGGACTGGCCCTGTTTCACTTCTGATGGGGTGGGGGTGCTGCTGGGCCGGAGGGGTGACTCGCCCAGGGACGTCCTGTGTGCTCTCTGCTGTGGGCTTCTCCACGGGCATGTTTTGCTTTCTGCTGTGCCCAGTTTGTGCCTGGAAACCAGATGTTTTAAGGTCTAAGGCACAGTTCAGCACTGCCGTCCCTCCTTCTGTCCTGGTGTCGGGGAGACTTGTTCCTGCCTTCTTGGCTTCTTATTCACATTGACTGTCCATTGGGCAGTAAAGTCCATGGGCTCTACATATGGCTCAGTAAAAGCTGCAGCATCGAAGAGAAAAGGGCAGGAAGCTCTAGAATTAGAGGCAAAATGACAGTGGCCGACTATTTTCAGGCTGAATTTCGGGACCGCCTTTAGTGAGGCAGGCCCTGTCCTTTTGCTAGATGGACAGGAATCGTTAAACTAGGCCCCATTGGTCACATGCGACGGTGCTGAAGGCACAGGCTCCTTCATTGACTGGGGACGGGGGGGACACACATGTGATGACAGTTCCCACCTGTTAGCAGAGGGGCCATGGTCCGGAGTGCCCTGGGAAGGCACGTTTGAGTAGAAAACTCCCGAGGGCAGGCCTGTCCCCTGCTGTCCCTCAGCACCCCGAAGGGAGCCCTCCGCCCACGTACAAGCACCCCTGTGTCTCCCTCTTCAGGTCAGAAGGGAGACAGTTGCCTCATCTGCGACACAACAGGACTCCGTGGTCCCCCTGGGGCACAGGGACCCCCAGGAGAAATAGGTAAGACCCCCAAATGTGAAAGGGCCAGGTCCGAATTGTCTTCAGTGTATCAGCTCCTCCAGAGGGAGACCGGGCTTACCTCACCCGACCGAACTTCTGTACACAACTAGAACCTAATAAGAAGAAGTTTAAGCCACACTTCCAAGATTTGTGCACATTGTTGTAAATTATCAAGGTGGCCTCTGAATTTGGGGATGGTGAAGATTTCCTAACAGAAGGGTAGAATAGTACATTCAGCTAACCGAGATAACAAACTCACTTATCTCAGAAGAAGTTATCAGAGTGTAAGTTTTTCTTTAAAGTGGTGGTGGTGGGGGGACAGCAGCCCGATCTCAAGGCCCCCAGCTCATCACTCATTACTAGTTTTCAAATATTCGTTCACTTCACATGGAGGCTTTTGTGCTCTTGAATCTTGAAAGAATAAAAAGGGGTTTGAAGGAGTGTCTCATCAATGCTGTGCTGCTGTTTTTCCCTGTCTCTTACGAAAGGTTTCCCGGGACAGCCAGGGGCCAAGGGCGACAGAGGTTCACCTGGCAGGGATGGTCTTGGAGGACTGCCTGTAAGTAGCTCCGCCTGAGTTCATGTGCACAGCAGAAGTTGCCATACACACACAAAACACAAATCAAGAGAGTTGTACATTTTTGCACTTGCAAATACAGCACCTATCTTCTTTAGGAGCTGGTCAAGCTTAAATGTGTCGAGCAGCCTAGGATGACCACGTGTGACCCTTGTCCCCCCAAGAACAGGCAAGGCTGTTAAACCCAGAACCCGACGCCCAGCCACCGTTCTTCTCACAGACTGAGAACATGGTTGCTCACCTGTGTTCAGGTGTAGCCAGAGGAGGGAGTGTCCTTCCACAGGGCCTCAGGGATTTCTTGAAACAAATGTAACAAGAGTCAGCTCTATGCAGAGGCGAGCTGTCTCTCTGCATTACTGCGCTGGTAGCATTGCACCAGGTCATAAAAAACCTGTTAGCAAGTAGGTTCACTGTGAATGGTTTCTACAGACAAATCAAGGAAAACTGACCCATTTCCTTCCAGGGATGTGAAATATATTTTCATTCTTCTTACAGATAGGTATTTTGAAAATTCCCGTCACCAGGTCCATCGCATAAGATCTTTCATTTTAAATCTCAAACACACTGACGTGAAACTTTTCAGTTAAAGAAAAAAACCAGCTTCTTAGCTTTCCTAGTTTGTTTTAAAAGAATCCTTTAAATTGAAGAGAAGAAAAACAATATTAACCATTGACCGACACTACTTTATCACACGTGATGGGTCTGTGTGTGAAGCTGGCACACGATTCCTCCTACGGTTTTGTCTCTTTGTTCTTCTAAGTTTTTCTGTACTCTCACGATTCCTTTCATTATCTTTTCTTCTTTTTTCTTTTTGTCAGACAGTGAAAGTCAAATCATTAGCATGATCCTTTTCTGATGTAGTTCTTCAACTTTTTAAATTGTTTTTTTTCAATGAGAAGATGGGATTTTATTAGACAGAAAGGAGTAAAAAGCACCAGAACTTCTGGTAAAGGGGAGGACCCAAGTTGTGAGTCTTCCCAATTTTTGAAACTTTTTAAGGTATTGCTGGAAGCGTCCATGAAGGAGGGCCAGGGTAGGAGTGAGTGGAAACAGGAATGAAGCCACTGGAATTCAGCAGGAGTTCTCTCCTTTTGAAGTTATATCTGGGATTCTGCTTTCCAGAGCTTCTCTGGCGTCTGGGGAGCTGAGCTGCAAGTTATAATTGTTTAAAATCTTTCTAAATAAATTAGGAGTTCAGATAACTGGGAAGCGCTGACTGGAGCTGGGATCAAAGACTTTGAGGAAGCAGAAAAGAGGCTTTTAAGTGACCTCTGGCCACTGCCATTATCTCCCTGGCTTTCCTGGTGGACTTCCTGCCCCAGTCTGGCTGGAACTCAATCCAGACACCCACCGCCATACCTTAAATCTAATAAAAATGGAAAAGGGGGAAGAATGAGTGCCTGAGAGGGACCCTAGGAGAAGTCACGATGAGGAAAAGTAAGACATGCAGCGAAATCTGCTCTCCCTGCCTCCCTTCCCGCGGGTGAGCAAAGGCTCCAGAGCTGGGGTTAAGGGCAGATAATTGAGTGAAAAGCCACCGTTGTTCTTTTATTTGAAGCTATGCCATAACTCCATGATTTAACCAGCTCACAAATGAGGCTCTCTGGTTTTGAATTGGCTGGAGGCTGAAAGACGCGCCTGAGAGCCCACGGAGCCCACTGGGGAGCCGGCTGAAGTTAACAAGTGGTGACCGAGACAGCGTTTCTGTGACTTCTTTTGAAAGCTGAGTGTTTTTGGTTTGGGGACAGGATGACATTGCATAAGGCTGACCCCAAGGAAGGTGAGAAACCTAAGTCAGTCTGAGCCAGTTTCAAGGTTCGGGGTTGCTGGGAGGAGTAGGGAAACCCACCCTCCCTGGCTTCCCACTGAGAAGCCGAGAGTACAGGAGCGACCTTCTCCACTTAACGCCGTCGGGCTACGCTTTCAAGGCAGTATTTGCTTCCTCAGCATTTATCTTAAGGGATGTGAGTCAAAACACCTTTGAACCATGTAGAGCCAAGAAGTTCTGTGGCGAAGAAACCATGTGAAATGTCTTTGGGTCACTGTTTTAAAAAATCTAGATTTCTCCCATCAGTAGAATGATGGCAAAATAAAGGCTTATGCTTTCTCACCCGCAGACTGTAGTATCGGAAAGCTTTATGTTTTTAGGCCATGAATAATGGGTGCTTTCAGGGTACAGTTTCTCACAGGGCATGTTTTTATTGGTGACTATTGCCGGTTCAGCAGACACGTCCTCCAGGGTCTTCTGGGTTACGGACATCGAGGGTAGAAAGATAGAAACTTTGGAACCCTGCCCTCACAGCCCTGAGGTGCGAGTGGAGAGAGAGATCTACAAACACGTCACAAAGCAGGGAAGTTTCTAGAATGAGGACTGCGCACTCACTAGATGGTGAACTGTGCAGACAGGAGAGGCACCTGGAGGAGCGTTAAGGATGCTGAGGCGCCAACGTCAATTCAAGATAAATCCTTTAAAATACCACAGCGCTTTTCAACCAAGTACTGAATTCTCTAACTCTCTGCTAAAATCTCTGGCAGGTGGCTTGTGGAAATAATTTGTTGGCATTCTTGTGCCTTCCACCTTTCCTGAGTGGACCACGTGTAGTGTCTCGGGTTAAGGGGCGTTCTAGTGCAGGCCAGCTCAGGCCAGCTGTGGCTGTGCAGGGGAACATTCTCCCGTGATGCTCCACCTGGCAGCCACTGGCCCGAGATGGCTATTAAGCCCTTGAAATGTGATTAGTAAGACCAAAGGCCTGGATTCTAAGTTATCTCGTTTAAATTTCTAACTAATATTGAGCAGTGCAGAGAGTCGCTAGAAGCCTGCCGGCTGGTGTTTGCTGTGTTTCCGGGAGTCAGTGTATCATCGACAGCTTAGAGAGGGCATCAGCCCCCCCTTCAGCCTGCAATCTTTCAGTTCAAAGAAAGCAATGTGGGCAGAGAATAAGTCAGTCCCATGTAGGTTAGACCCAAACCTGCCCCTCGCCTGACTTAGAGCAGGGCACAGAACTTTCCCAAGCTCAGCCCCTCTGCTGCTATCGTGGGCAGGGTTTATTAGATAATACCAAAGTCCAATTAGCACCAGCAGGTATTTGCAGCAGAAATGCAGACGTGGTACCCAGCCTCAGCGCCTCTGACTTGTGGAGTGTCCCCTTCTCCCTCTGCTGAGTTCTGGGTTTGGTGTTCTCCTTGCAGGCGTAATAGAAATCAGAGATGACGCGTACAGACAGGGTAGCCGGCACCAAATGCACAGTAGCTGCCTTTAGAATCTAACGATCGTATGAATGCTGGTTCTCCTTCGCTCCGTCCTTGACAAGTCTGGATTACTTGTGTGCCCATGTGATTCACATGTACCTAAGAGCCTTTGGGAGGAGTTTATGAAAAGGAATTCAGATCAAAGCAGTTGACAGAGTTTAGATTCTGTCCCGTAAGCAGGGATTCGAAACCCTTTCTGTTTTCTCTGTGATCCCCGCTCTCAGGATGCTGCAGGAGAAACGTCTGGTGGACGCGAGCCTGCCTGGCAGATTTCACTTTCCAGGAGCTGAAACACAGCCCAGCCTGTGTCTCTGGGGAGGGTCCATTCAGCTCTTCTGGCTCCCAAAATAGCTGCTCTTAGAGCGGCCTGTCCTCCCTTCCCACTGTCCTCTCTTGCTGGTGCCCTGGAAGTTCTTTCTCTTCTGAAATTCGGGGCCTGAGCATGAAAAGAAAGCTGCCCTGGGTCACTGATGGCCAGACTTGCAGAACTGTGGCTGTCCTCACCCTCCTGTGCTCCCACTGCCACCTGCACTGTGAAGCCATCTCCGCATGCCACCGTCGGCACCTCCTGACGGCTGCTGGCCTGATCCGTGACTATAACAGTGGTCAGGGAAAGAAAGAGTCCCCTGAGGCCATTTTGAGAGCTGAATGCCCAAGGCCATGCTAGCACCCTGTTTGGAATGTTTAATAAAGATGAGGGCTTTCAGAAAAATGTAAGAAACATAGCTGATCAGAGCTTTGTCACAGACTTACTGGCTTGTTCCTAGAAAAGGAATGGTGAGATCTGATGATGTGACCATTTTCGAGAAGGCAGCCTTGTTTCCTGCGCTGCTGTCAGCGGTGGGTTGGGTGGCTGTCCTATGGTACCATGACACTTTGTTCCTGCAGGGCCCACCAGGTACACCAGGGCTGATGGGCCAGCCCGGAGCCAAAGGAGAGCCTGGAGAGATTTATTTTGACATGCGGCTCAAAGGGGACAAAGGAGACCCCGGTTTTCCAGGCCAGCCCGGCATGCCAGGGAGAGCCGGGTCTCCCGGAAGAGACGGCCATCCGGGTCTTCCCGGCCCTAAAGGCTCCCCAGTAAGTTCACTTCCAGACTTTGAACTTGAATTTACAAATGGTGAGTATGCAAGGAATAAACTATGTATTTTTCAAGGAACAAACTATGTATTTTTGTTTGGATGGGGGTGGACACCATGACCTTGGTTCATGGTTCACGGAGCAACTCAGGTCTGTAAACCTGGGTGTGGACGGCATGGAGGTGCACAGATGACAACAGGCTGGGAAACAACACAGACACGTGTTCATATCTTTTCACCTTGCACAGGAGGTGAAATCTAAGCTTAGGGATGTTCCTGGTACTGTTTAAAAGAAGATTCCAGATAGAAACCTCTTATTGTCTCGCGTATCTCCCTGAGTAGGTGGAAGGAAGGAGAATGTTTGCCCAGCTGAGGGGAAAGAATGCTGGTGTCACTTATTAACTGTGGTGACCTTCCCGGGAGGGTTGCTCAGCTGAGCTGTTAAGCTCTGGGATTCATTTACTATAATGACAGAAGAATGTGACAGGGACAGGGGTGCCACCAGGTGTCTGCTGATAACCTTCTCCCTCTTTTCCCATCAGGGCTCCTTAGGATTGAAAGGAGAACGTGGCCCCCCAGGAGGAGTGGGGTTTCCCGGCAGTCGTGGTGACATTGGCCCACCAGGGCCTCCAGGGTTTGGTCCTATTGGCCCCATTGGTGACAAAGGACAAGCAGGCTTTCCCGGGAGCCCTGGGTCCCCAGGCCTGCCAGGTGAGGCCTGAGCATCTCAAGGGGCAGCTCCAGGGGTTGGGGGATCTGGGGTGCAAACAGGCCGGGGTGCGCTCAGCCTCTGTTCTCCTAGGAAGCAGGTGCCATGTGGGGCTGGGAACCTGCAGCCTTAAGGTCAGATGTGGCCGTCTACGTCTTTTTGACTGATTCCAAGTTTTACAGAACAAATCCTCGTATTACAAGGGGTGCAGTAGAGGAAGACAAAGCTTTTCTTGCCTCCTTTGGCACTTAAACAACAGCAGTCTTAAAATCAGAAGGCCACAGGCTCCCCACCCCAGATGGGCCGAATAATGTGCAGGCCCTGCACCCAAACTGCTTGAATTTGTGGATGACTTTCCTTATAAATAAGCAGGCAGCATGTGCCAGCCAAAGTCAGCCTTTGCACAGAAGTGACATCAGACCAAGGCCGTTTCCTCCTCTCAGTCTTTCTGTTTTTCCCGGCTGAGCTGCCCACCTTGGCTTCTGTGTGTCCCAGGCAAGGTGACCTCTGCCTCCCCACTGACACACAGAAGCTGTGTCACGATGGCTGTTGCATTCTGTGTTGGCAACAGTCAGCTGCTGGCTGTTTTTCGAGTGGCCTGTGTGCCAACATGATGCTGAACGCTGACAAGAGATGGCAAAGAGACAGGCTTGGTCCCTGCCCTCCCGCCGGGTGCCCTGAGGTTTCCCAGCAACTCCCATGTCATCAGGGCCGGAGAGGAAAAGGCTGTGGCCCTGGTCCTTGCACACAGCAGGTGCTCAGTAGTTGACTACTAGACTATGATTCTTAGTAGACACCCCAGTTCTTCAGAAAATCCTGAGGTGAGAATGGCTGGTGTGGGGAGGAGGGAGTGAGATGCATTCCTAGGACATTTTTAAAAAGCTGTAAAAGTGAATGAAAGGACTTAGGGTGATTAAAGATGTGTAAACTTTGAAAAATATAGGGCGGCTCCTGTGGCTCAGCGAGCAGGGCGCCGGCCCCATATACCGAAGGTGGCGGGTTCCAGCCCGGCCTCGGCCGAACTGCAAAACAAAAAAATAGCCGGGCGCTGTGGTGGGCGCCTGTAGTCCCAGCTACTCGGGAGACTGAGGCAAGAGAATCACTTAAGCCCAAGAGCTGGAGGTTGCTGTGAGCAGTGTGACGCCACGGCACTCTACCCAGGGCAATAAAGTGAGACTCTGTCTCTACAAAAAAAAAAAAAGAATGTACCAGATTCAATGTTTCTTCCCCACTTGCATTTATTTAGCAACTCTCGTATGAATGGCAATAGAGTAAGCATGTCATTTCTAATCATGAGCCTCCCTGGCCAGAAAGGCATCCCAGAACTTTCCCATTTAAATCCATTCTATTCTTTCTCTTTATCATCATCACGGTTAAAGCATTTATCTGGAATTCAGAGTAACTGGTGTAGGAAGGGGAGGTCACAGACAAATGTGCATACAAAAGTGGAAAATATTACCAAAGAGAAAATGCCGATAGCCAGTGCCCCGAGAGGGAGGGATGTTGGACAGCGGCAGGGCGATATTCTCAGAACATGGATGCTGCTAAAGGACTTAGGATGAACACTGATTACGGAAGACTTTACATTCTGGGCTAAGAAATTTTTACTCTATTCTGTGTTTAATAGCAAAGCACTGAAGGATTTGAAGCAAAAATTTATTTAGAGCAAGAAGAAGGATACTGAACAGTGGACAATGGGATAGAATTGAAAAGAAAACTCCAGAGAGAAGAAATTTTTAAAAGGCCAATAGTTGGTATACAGGGATACAGAGTAGAAGTAAATATAGGCCCAGAAGTAAGTGAAAGAGATGGATTGCTTAGATGTAGTGGAAGAAAAATTGGTGGAACTGGTCAGAGATGGAAAGACAGAAAAGCCAAAGGTCAGTTGCATATTTTGAGTGAAGATGATAGAAGGGAAGAAAGATGCAACTGAAAAGAATGGGAAAAGTCTGTACAGAGAGTCAGGTTGAGGGAAAAAATGTTCGGTTAGATTTCAAGTATGTAGAGTTCGCTCTTTGTCCCATCTGCGCCCTTTCAAGGCTATTCAGCTAATGATGGCACTGCCGCAGGCAGGGTGGCTGGGTTGTTAGTCTGCTGGCAACACTGAGGATCACGGGACTCACTCTCTGCCACAGAATCAGAAGGGACAGTCATGGGCTCTCGTAGACTGAGGTCTTGCATCTGGAGGAGGAATGAGACTGGAGGTGTGAGAACATGAATCCCCCATCCAGCACTTTCCCGTTCACTTCTCAGTGAGTGGAGGTGGCCGTTCACTTCTCAGCAGCCCTGACGCATCCCAGGAAGCGCTTTCTTTGAATATAAAGGGCTACTTTATAACATCTCCTTCCAAAATAGAACAAACTAATTTTTCTTAAAGTGTATTCTTTAGAGGAAAAAAAGAAGGAAGGAAAAGGAAGAGAGGACAAGGAAGAAGAAAATCAGAAAAGAAAAGGAAAGAAGAAGAAAGGGAGCAAGGGAAAGAGAGAACAAACAGAATGAAGAAATAGAGGGAAGGAAGAAGGAAAATGCTAAAGCTCAAAATAGAAATCAAGAACTTTCAAAGAATGAGGTAAATCACTTTAATATCTCTGAATCTTCTTGTTGGTAAAGAGGCATAATGATGCATTATTATTATTCGCCTAAGACAGACAGTGTGAGGTAAAATGATACCAATTATGCAAAATCAGAAGTAATTGAAAAAAAAAGACTCTAACAACCTTGAAATGTGAATATTAAAAATATGGAATGATCAGGGGCCATCATAAAAATTAAAATAATAAATCACATTAAATATGGGATTAGTGTCACATTATTGGCTTTTCCTCACACTAATAGGGAACATATTCAACACTGAATATTAATATCACCTATTAGAAAACCAATCATAATAAAAGTCAATTGTGGCAGATAATTAGGTATTAGTGAATCCAGCCACTCCAGCAAGAATAAGGACTTTTTTTCTGGAATATGAAAAGATACTTTCCTGTAGTTCCTCTTACTGTCAAACTCTTCTTTCAGTAAGATTTTTAAGTTTGTAACTTCTCACATTTGTTTTGAAGTTTATCACTGGCCCTATGTGTATTATTAAAATTCACCAATAGGGCGATGCCTGTGGTTCATCGAGTAGGGTGCCAGCCCCATATACCTAAGATGGTGGGTTCAAACCCGGCCTCAGCTGAACTGCAAAAACAGAAAAATAGCCAGGCCTTGTGGTGGGCACCTGTAATCCCAGCTACTCGGGAGACTGAGGCAAGAGAATCACCTAAGCCCAGGAGTTGGAGGTTGCTGTGAGCTGTGTGATGCCATGGCACTCTACTGAGGGCGATAAAGTGAGACTCTATCTCTACAAAAAAAAAAAAAAATCACCAATAGCAAAATTAATTAAATCAACAAACCATCAGGAGTATTTCTTCCTATTTCTGTATTTTCCCCCCACTTAAAAAGAAAAAAAAAAAAGACAAACAAGGACGATAACCCTGAGATAGCATATAAGATAATGGTGTAAAATCAAATTTTGGAGACTGACTTACATTAAATAATAGTTTGCTAACCTCTGAGTTTTGTTTTACTTTGTTTTACTAGATCAGAGGATCAAAGGAGACAATTGATTTCCCTTCCTCCTTTCTATTATCTCAAAATTTCAGGAATAAAGGTTAGGAACATAGGTGGATCTGGCCCAAAACATTTGGTCATAAACACATGTCTCCTGGGCAAGCAAATCTATTTCTCCCCCACCCATTAATGCTCCCTAGCAACCTCCCTAGTAAACGCTTAGGCCCTCTACTCCCCAATCCCTGCCCACCCAAGCCTACATAAAGCAATCTGAATCCCTTTGGAAAATTGAGTTTATCACTCTGATTTCTCCCCATATGCACAGCAAATAAATTCTTTCTTTTATTAATCTACCTTAATTGTGAGTTGATTTTTCAATGAAATTTTAAGGGAAAGGACAAGTTTCCCCTTCCCCTCCCCCCCCAAATGCTCTAGGAAACTTAGAACTTCTTTCCCCAAAGACATGGATTTGTAAGTGATAGTGAGAAACCAAGGGTAGGCCACAGATTCGCATTTTATTCATAGGGCACTGGTGTCAACTTCCACTATCACATATACTTTTCAAATAGATGGCTATTGAGCACCCACTGTGTGCAAAGACTATTCCAGATTTTGAGAACTACCTGGTGTCAGTTATCAACGTGTTTGGATTCTAGTGGTGAGAGCACAACCAATCAAGGGGACAAGGAACAGGCAAAAGATTTTAGACTGTAGTAATGAAGAATGATTTAGACTGTAGAAACAGCCAAGAAAAAATGAAACTGGAGAATGTAATGGAGGATGGACTTGGACGAATGGGGAGAGGGTCCTGGAGTTGACAGGGTGTTCAGAGAATGCCACTGAGAAGCAGACACCAACCTGAGACCCCAGTGATGGAAAGATCCAGCCACGAGAAAGTCTGGGCGAAGAGTATCTGAAGCAAAAGGAAGAGTAAGTGCAAAGGCCTCGTGGAGAGCGTTTGGTGTGCACAGGCAACAAACAGAGAGCCATTGTGGCCAGAATAACAGGAGCAAGATCACAGGTGGCAGGGTTCGAGTCTAGAGGGCAAGGTGGAGGTCAAGTGCTTGGACCTTTTCACCATAGTAATGGATTTGGATTTTATTATAATTGCAAAGTGCTTGCTAGTCCTAGAGTCCCTACATATATATAGATCTTAAATTATCTCTACTACTGTTGTTATGGAGTAAACTACAACTGTGTATGGAAAAATCATCTCAGAATTTCCCTTCGACTTTTAGAACCACATCTCCCTTCCTTCAATATGGATTTTTTTGCTTCCTGTGTTTCCACAGATAGAATAAGGGCAGAGGGAGGTTGATTTACTCATTGACTTATTTAGAAAAATTGTCCAATGATGAATGGGAATCAGTTTTTTTTTTTAAAAAAGGGCATAAATTTCTGTCTTCCTTAGGGAAGGGGTTGAGTATGGCAGGAGCAGAAATCACCCAGGGGCAGAAAAGCCAGAGAGGAGAGAGAGGAGAAAGGAATGAGAGCATAAATACCATGGCTTCCTGCCACTGTAACTCCAAAGCAACCCCCACAACCACTTCTTTTCTTTCCTTTATCAGTCCTTGGGGCTGAGAGATAAAACCAGCCAGCAGCAGTGGGATCTGATCTTGAATACTAGGCTGGGGCTGGAACTTTCCTTTGATCCCCAAAGCTGATCTTTGGATGCTTATGTATGTTGGTAATTAAAATACTAAATAACTGCCAAAGTGATTGATCCATAGCTGCTTCCTCAAGTTCCCTAAATGTCCTTCCTATAATCCTGGCCACCCCAGGCTGTCTGCTGAACATCAGTGACCATCCTGGATCAAGCCACTAATTGGACTTGTAGGACCTGTTTTAGAACATTAGCCTACATCCATTCTGATTGGCCAGTGCCTAAGTCATAAAAGGGTGTTACTGGGGAGTTCTCGGAAGATGGAGGCAGAGATGTCCTGTAGCCCTTCTCTCCCTGGTCAACAGGTGAGAGGGAGGGAGCTCTGGATCTTTCCCTGTGTGAATTATTGGAGTGGATGGGCAGCTGGAGATGCACAGCGAGTTGGTAGATTGTTGTGTATGAAATATAGGTCATAATCACGGAAACTGCTGTAAACTGTTTCCCCCTGCCGGCGGAGGAGCAGCCGGCCCCTCCCACAGGGAGGACAGCAGGTCACAACTCACAAAACTTAATTGGAGAAAATTCCACCACAGCATGGATCTCAGAGTTTGACGACCACAAAGAGGTGCTGCTAGGATCCATGGAGACCCAGGCCCAAGCCAGAGCCAATGGGACCGGACCCTGCCAGAAACAGACATACTGGAATGCCCAAAATAGCAAGTGCCTTTTCCCCAAACCATTGGGAGGAGGTGATCTGTCAGTGCTAGCCCAGGTAGGGAATCCTGGTGAGGTCTGACTGTGCAGGGAACGTGAGATTCTGGGGTGTGGAAAAGACACTTTAAGCTGTGGAAGTTGGCAAAGGGGGCCCCCGAGCACTTCAGCTGGAGAAAAAGCGGCAGGTCAAAGTGGCAGCAACAGCCCGGCGGGAGCTCCCTCCCCTCCAGCCACAGCTGCAGCGGCCCCCGAGAACCGTGGCCACTGCAAGCCCCTCTCCTACAGCTGCTGGGAGCTCCCCTCTCACAGCCGATTGCAGTTGCTGGACTGCGAGACAGCGGGTGGGCAGAGCAGAGAGTTTTGGGATGAGTGGACTCAAGTTCCAAAGTTGGTGGATGGGAATGTCGTTTGGAGCTGAGCACCCAAAATAAAGCGCCTTTTCCAACTGGTGGAGAAACTCCAAAAATAGCAACTGGCCAAACAGTGTAGTTTCCACAGCAACAATATAATTGGTGAACCACATATAAGCCTGAGAACCACTCACAGTGCCATCTGGTGTCCACAAAGTATATTGGATTATAAAATAATTCCACTTACGTTGACCTCAACTTCATACATAAAGACCTTTATTTCTATATATATACAAGAACAATATTTTTGAGGTTGTTTTTTTTCTTTTTTCTGAATATCCTTTTCTTGGAGGTGCCATTGATAAATAATTTTTTATTTCACTTTCTTTTCTTAGGCTATTTTTATTATCTTCTATTCTCAATTGTACATTTCTTCTTCCTCTCCTGTTTCAACTTCTTTGTTCTCTCTCCCTTT
>CAUYON010148738.1:0-10109 GCA_963573935.1 Arctocebus calabarensis
CTACGGTGCATCTTAGCAGGGTACTGGTGAAACTTATTAAATGTAGAGTATCAATGTCTTTATATAGTGATCAAGAAAATGCCATGAAGGCTATCTGTAACAGTACAATCAAAATATTTCTTTTTTTTTTTTTCGATCAAAATATTTCTGATTGTATATGAAGCACATTGTGCCCTATGATTGCACCAATGTACACAATTATGATTTAATAAAATTATTAAAATAAAATAAAATAAAAGTACCACATATAATGCTGGATTGGAGAATATGGGGCAGGGCTCCAGCAAGAAAACTCCCTTCAGAGCATACTGTGGATGCAATGGTTGTAATGCATAAAAGGCTAGGCTTTGGAATAGCTGACACCTAGGGATTCTAGAAGTAGTGTTGGCTTCCATCTCTTCCACTGGGCAGCTTTCTTGTATTCCTTTACTTATTTCAGTATAGAAAATAGAAGAGAGTAGGCAACTAAGAGAATATGGAGCCTGTACCCATGATTAATAATAACACTGCATTTCAGAAATGCAAAGAGACAGGATGGGGTAAAATATAGGTTCTTCCAAGGGTTCTTAGTCTCTGTATCTTTTGTCAAGATAACCTTAGCATTAATTATTTTCCTAGAGGTTTAGTTAATATTCACTCTGTGGAATGGTCTTCAATCCCACCTGTGCTGCCATCTGTTCTTTCTGAAGGCCCTATACTGTCAATCTCCCAACATGCCTCATGTCTGAGTATATTAGAGTCTTCATATGGCTCTGTCAGGTAGAGAGAAAGAACTGAAGGGAAAAGGTGCTATTATTTAACCTACCTTTGGAAGCAATAGAATGCTTTGGTGGTAGAGCCTTGTGCTAGGTCTGAGAATATCCTGGAGAGCTGGTTTAGGTTTGGGAAATTTCCTCAACATGTGGACATCACTAAAGTATTTAATTTCTCCATCATAAATGAAACTCAGTTTATCTGGATACAGGCTCTTGTGTGGAAATCTATTGTGATTTCAGACGTTAAATGTCAATGACCATCCTCTCCTAGCTTGCAAACTTTCAGCAGTGAGATCTGTAGTCATTTTAATATTCTTCCCCTTGTAGGTTATGGTTTCCTTCTGTCTGACTGCTTGCAGAGTTTTCTCCTTCATATTAACTTTGGTGAAGTTAACTGTAGTATGTCTAGGAGATGTTTTATTTGTATTGAGTTGTGCTGAGGTCTGTAAATTTCTACTCCCTGGATTTCAGAATCACTTGCTATGTTTGGAAATTTCTCTTCGATTATCTCTTGTAGTAGAACATCCGGGCCTTTCAGAGCAACCTCTTCTCCTTCACAGATTCCTATAAGGCAAATGTTTGCTTTTCTGGATTGGTACCACAATTATCTCAAGGAATGGTCTGTTTTTGCTCTTCATTTCTCCTTCTCCTTTGGCATTTGGGAGCATTCAATAGCTTTGTCTTCCATGTCAGAGATCCTTTCTTCAGCCTGCTATATTCTGTTATTAAGGGATTCTGCTGTACTACTCAGATCTGTGAGGGCTGCAAGTTCTTGCCTCAATGTGTGAAAATATTTGGTGATTTTGTCTTTGAATTCATTGAATTCTTGCCACAACTTTTGAATTACTCCTTGAAATTCTAATTCCATCTTTACCTCTATTCTTTTGATCTTATTTGCCATCCAAATTTTTACCTCTATTTCTGACATCTCAGGCATTTGTTTATGAATGAGATCATCTGGCATATCTGTTTTATCATTTCTTGGGGGAGAAATCATACTCTGATTTTCATGTTGCCAGAGTTTTTCTGCAGATTCTCCCCTATTATTATTTTTCATTGTTTGGCTAGATGGGCAGGGAAGGTGAAAATGGAATGGGAGCTTCTGGAGTTGTGGTTAACTAGCCCTTTGCCAAGGATCTGGGACTGGGGACACAGCTTTTTCCCCTACAGCTTTTCAAAGGACCTGTACAGTATTACAGACTGAGGCTCTGGGGTGGTTCTGAGGCTCCTTGGTGTGGTGGGGTTAAGTGGCTCTGTTTTGTATTCAGCTGGTCTTTATCTGATTCTAGTGGGTCAGTGACTCTGGGTTTAAATCTCAGCTGTGGAGAAATACAAGCAACTAAGACACCTCGACCCCCATGGACAACAACAGGAAGAGGAAAATCAACCCTTCCTGTTACCACACAACCAGGGTACAACCCGAGAGGATTCTTGGATGATTGGCCCAGGTTAGGAGTTCCAAACCAATTGATCCAGTCAGTACCATCTCTCAACTGGGAGAGTTTGATAGATCTCAAGCAACTAGATAGTAAATGTCTATTGGCTACACAAATGTGGCTCAATCCAGTGCTCTGTGGAGTCAGAAAGGCCAGCCCAGAAACAGAGTTAGACCAGGGGTTGGTGTCTCCTTTACCACCTTGCACCTTTTTCACATCCAGTCACTGGTAACCCCAAAGGTCTGTAGACTTGCTCCCTCCAATTAGCAGAAGTGCCAGGGTTTTGCGCCTGCCAGAGTCAAAGGATACTCAATGCCAGCAACCACTGGCTGGCTGGTGGAGTTGAGTCCTGCCCGCCTCTGGTACTCAATGGCAACTGGGGAGTGTTCCACCTGAGCTCAGTCCAAACCTCAGGATAACAAGTCAGCAAATGATTTTGTCCCTCAGCCACTGCACCTTTGCTCAGTTGCTCTGCATCACTGGTATTCCTATAGGGTTAAGTCTGGCTTCTTCTTGCAGTCCTCAGAGTTGTTGAGGTGTCTCTCTAAGGTTAGACCCTGGCAAGATATCTGTACTGTTGCTAAATCTTCATGGGAGGTGTCCCTGTGAAGCTTCCTTGCCACTCCCATGGCCAAGGAGGTGACTTTAGCTGTGTGGCCCCAGGACCATGGGCACATGGCTCCAGCAGCAGGGCAAGGTGCATGGCATGTGGTTTGGCAGGGTGTGGTGCCCAGCGGCTCTGGAAGGGTGGGGTATGTGGTGGCTCTGGTAGGGGGCAGGTTGTGTGGTGATTGGCTCTTGCAGAGTGGCCATGTGGTAGCTCTGGCAGGGAGGGGAGCATAGTGAGCAGCTCTGCCTTGGTGGGGCATGCGTCTCTGGCTGGGCGAGGTGTGTAGCTAGTGGTTCTGGCAGGGTAGGGGTAGGGCACAAATTTCTTGCAGAGTGGCTTGCGTGGCTCACAAACCTCCTCCAATAGCTGGTTTGAACTTTTGCAGAGCCAAGTCTGACAGCCTCTCCGTCTTTGTCTGCACTACTGCTGGGTTCACTGTTACAGTGCTGCTTTTCTACCATGGCCCTTGCAGTGCCTGGACCTGGCAATGAACTGCAGACACTCTGGTCTCTGCAGGGGTTAGGCTTCTGGACCATCAGGTGAGGGGAGACTTGTGGACTGGGAGTTCAAAATGGCAGGGAAAATGTTAGTTCAACTTTCATGCTTTGAAAGAGAGTGCTTAGTGTCACAGCAGGGTCCCCACTTCCTGCAACTCTCTCCTGTGGGATGAGACTAGAGGTCCTCTGTTCACCACTTGCCTACAGCAAGCAAAAGAATAAAAAGAAACTCTCCTTATGATTGCACCAATGTATACAATTATGATTCAATAAAATTATTTAAAAAAAAAAGAAACTCTCTTTGGGGAGGGTATGGACACTTTTCCTTTGGGATGAGTTTTGTACCTGAAATTTGGTTTCTTCGAGTTGCAGCTTGCCTCAGCAGAGGTGATGTGCAGTTATCACTCTTCTCTCTCAGCTCAGTTCCCACTCTTCAGCTTTATTGGGTACTTTGTGGTCATTATCCAACCATCTGGATGGGACTTTCTGTAGAAAGCTGGCTCCAGTTGGCCATCTTGCCCTTCCTCCCATTTTATCCATCTTGAAATCATTTTTGTAAGTGGTGAATGGTGCAGATGCAGTTTCAGTCTTTTATGTATGGTTATCCTGTTCTCTCAACACTATTTACTCAGCAGGGATTATTTTTTTTTATTAGATCATAACTGTGAACATTACTGCACTTATGGAGTACAATGTGCTGATTATATATATAATTTGGAATGTTTACATCAAACTGGTAACTATAGAATTCACCTCACTTATTTCATTGTTGTGTTTAGACATTTATATTCTACTCTTAATATATTTGGCATGAACCCTTGCCGTACGCACAATAGGTGAGGTCCTACCGGTTACCCTACCTCCACCCTTCCACCTCCCTCCTCTTCTTCACTCTCCTCTTCTGTTCTTCTTTCTGGGCTATAATTATTTTATCTTTCATATGAAATTGTGTATGATTATATATTGGTTTCATAATAATATTGATTACATTGGATATTTATTTTTTTTCTATAGTTGAAATATGTTACTATGAAGAATATGTTCCAATTCCATCCATGCAAATACAAAAGTGGTAAAGTCTACATCTTTTTCTATGGCTGAATAATATTCCATGGTATACATATACCATAATTTGTTAATTGATTCATGAGTTGATGGGCACTTAGGATGCTTCCACGACAAGGCCATTATGAACTGGGCTGCAATAAACATTCTGGTGAAATGTGTTTGTTGTAAAGTGGTTTTTGTTCATGTAATATACTTAGTAGAGGAATTGCAGGATCAAATGGAAAGTCTACTTTTAGTTACATGGATATTCTACAAACTTCACTCCAAAAGGGATGTATTAGTTTGCATTTCCACCAGCAGTGTAGAAGTATTCCCTTCTCTCCACATCCATGCAAACATATGTAGTTTTGTGATTTGGGCTAATTTTACTGAAGTAACAAGATATATCAAAGTGGTTTTGATTGGCATTTCTCTGATTATTAAAGATGATGATCATTTTTCATGTGTCTGTAGGCCATGTGCCCTTCTTTTTGAGAGAAGCTTCTGTTAAAGTCTCTTGCCCATGATGAAATGGTATTACTTGTTATTTTCTTATTAACAAGTTTAAGTTCTCTGTAGATTCTGGTTATCAAACCTTTGTCAGAAACAACCTGCAATATTTTCTCCTATTGTGAGGGTTGTCTGCTTGCTTTACTTACTGTGTTATTGACTGTGGAGGAGATTTTTAGTTTGATCAGATCCCAATAATATATTTTTGGTGTTGCTTCAATGGCCCACGGGGGGGCCTCCTCATAAAATATTCTTGAGGGCCAATTTCTTCCAGTGTTTCTCCTGCACTCTCTCTAAGAATCTTTATAGTTTCATGTGTTAAGTTTAAATCATTTAGGTAGTGACAGCCAATTGTTGTTAATCGTGAATGGTGTGAGTCCAGTTTCAGTCTTCTACAAGTCAACAGCCAATTCACCTGGCATCATCTTCAAAGGGTGATTTTTCCCTCAATTTAGTTTTTTATTTTTTATTTTTATTTTTTTTGAGACAGAGCCTCAAGCTGTCACCATGGGTAGAGTGCTGTAGCATCACAGCTCACAGTAACCTCCAACTCCTGGGCTCAAGCAAGTCTCTTCCCTCTTCCTCCCAAGTAGCTGGGACTACAGGGGTCCACCACAACACCCGGCCATTTTTTGGTTGCAGCTGTCATTGTTGTTTGGTGGGCCCTGGCTGGATTCAAACCTGCCAGCACAGGTGTACATGGCTGGCGCCTTAGCTCATTGAGCCACAGGCGCCGAGACAACCAATTTATGTTTGGCTTATCAAAGATCAAATGATGGGAAGTGTCTGAGTTAATCTCTTCATTCTCTACTCTGTTCCACACATCTACTTCTCTATTTTACTGCCAGTGCCATGCTCTTTTGATCATTATAGATTCATGGTATAGTTTAAAGTTGGATAGTGTGATTTCTCCTGATTTTTTTTTATTTCTGAGTAGTGTCTTAGCTATTCGAGGTTTTTTCTGATTCCATGCAAAAGAAAGTACTATTTTTTTCCAGATCTTTAAAGTATGACAATGTGTTTTAATAGGAATTGCTTTCAATTTCTATATTGCTTTGGGAAGTATGGATATTTTATTTTATTATTATTTTTTTTTACAAGTGAACAGTTTATTAAGAATTAAACAAAGGTATAATGTGATACAGTACAAGCAAGACACTCAAGATAGGTATAATAGTACTTATCACACAAAAACTTAAATTTTGGGAGAAGGAGGAAGATGGTGCAGAGACGGTCCCATAGCCCATGTCTCCCCAGTCAGCAGGTGAGAGGGTGGGAGCTCTGGATCTTTCCCCGTGTGAACTATTGGAGTGGATGGGAAGCTGGTGATACACTGTGATTGGGAGGAGTGTTGTGTTTGAAATATAGTTCTTAACCTCGGAAACTGTTGTAAACCATTTCCCCCTGCTCGGTGGAGGGGCACCCGGCCCATCCCACAGGGAGGACAGCAGGTCCCAACTCACAAGACCTAATTGGAGAAAATTCCACTGAAGCGTGGATCTCAGAGTTTGACAATCAGAAAGGGGTGCTGCTAGGATCCACGGAGACCCAGGCAGCCCTGGAATGAGCTGAAGGATTGGAATGTCCAAAATGGTGAGCACCTTTTCTCCAGATAATTGAGAGGGAGTGATTAGTCAGCACTATACAAGGTGACGACCCTGGTGAAGCCTGAGAGGTGCAGAAAAGACACTTTGAGCTGTGGAATTTGGCAAAGAGGGCCCCTGAGCACTTCAGCTGGAGAAAAAGTGGCAGTTCAAGGTCCCACCAACAGCCCCGCGGGAGCCCCGTCCCCTCCAGCCACTCGGACTTTGTGAGCCGCGGCCAGAACAAATGCCGCTACCGCTCCCGCGAGTCCCGGTGCTGCTGCCACCGGGAGTTGTGGCAACACCACCGCCACCGCTGTGGCCCCCGAGGACCGCAGCCACCGCTTGCCCCCCTCCCTCAGTCTCCACGAGCCCCGCACCTGCAGCCCCACTGCGAGATCCCTTCTCACAGCCAATCGTTGTTGCCGGACTGCGAGAGAGTGGGAGGGCATAGCGTACAGTTTTGGACGACTCGTGCACCAAGGTTGGAGGTCGAGATTTGGGGGTCAGAAGTGAGTGTGGTTTGGAGCTGAGAACCCAAAATAAATCACCTTTCTCAATGCAAACCTGCGGATAAACTCCAAAAATGGCAACTCGTAAGATAGTGTGGTTTCCATAGAATCATTATAATTGGTGAATCACATATAAGCCTGAGAACCACTCACAGGGCCATCTGGTGTTCACAAAGTATATTGCATTATAAATTAATTCCACTTAAGTTGACAACAGCAGCATACATAAGGACCTTTATTTCTATATACATATAAGAACAATATTTTTTTGAGATTTTGTTTTGTTTTGTTTTTTTTTGAATATCCTTTTCTTGGAGGTGCCATCGATAAATAATTCTTTATTTCACTTTCTTTTCTTAGGCTATTTTTATTACCTCCTATTCTCAAGTGTATATTTTTTCTTCCTCTCCCATGTTAATTTCTTTGTTCTCTCTCCCCCTCCTATCCTTCCCTTCTTATATCTTCTAAGAGTGCTTATATCATATTTGTTAGAGGCTTTTCTTCTTCTCTATTCTCAAGCATTTTACAAGAAGCATTTTTATTGTAGAATTCTTTATTTTCTTCTTAGCTGTTGTTCTGTGATTGGCTGTTTGTTATGTTTTGTTTCTATATCGATGTGTCTGACTGTGGGTGCATCTCTGGGCTTATGTGTCTGGTAGCCCTTCTATGAGTGTATTAGCTCATTTGCTCTCAATTTGATAGGTGTTATAAATGTTTTCCTTGCCACCTTGATACTTCAGTTCACCGCCTACGCCGGATTGGAAGTCTAGAACTCCAACTCATCCACAATCCAGACTGACTGCATTTACAATTGGTCTGGAACTCTTGAACTGTAAAGGTTGCAGCCACCACACCAGTACCTACGTGGAGGGCTGGTCAACCACAACCATAGAAGTTTCCAGTCCAATTTCACTGTCCTACTCATATAGCTAAAAACTGAGAAACAAACATGGGGCGGAACCAGCGGAAAAACTCTGGCAACATGATTAAACAGAACGGTGCAACTCTCCCCCAAAATGACAAACCACCCAATCCAGACTATCCCATCAACAAACAGATAGCGGAGATGTCTGAAATCGAATTTAGAATCTGGATTGCAAACAAGATTAATAAAATGGAAACAAACATGGAGGTAGAGATGATAGGATTAATTCAGAAGATGTCTCAAGAATTCAACCAATTCAAAGACAAAACGACCAAAGATCTCGACACATTGAGACAAGAACTTGCAACCCTCAAAGAGATGAGAAATACAGTAGAAGCCCACAGCAACAGAATAGAACAAGTAGAAGAAAGGATTTCTGACATCGAGGACAGAGATTTTCTATGCTCCCCAATGCTCAAAGAGATAGAGAAATGGAAGGCAAAAATGGATCATTCTCTCAGAGATCTCTGTGATAACTCAAAGAAAACCAATATTCGTCTTATAGGGATACCTGAAAGCGATGATCTGGCTTCACATGACACAGAGTTCCTTCTTCATAAGCTTATGAAAGATTTTCCAGATATACCAAGAGATTCTGAAATTCAGATAGCAGATAGTTTCAGAACCCTAGCACGACTTAACCCGAATAAGACATCCCCCAGACATATTGTAGTGAATTTTACTAAAGTTAACATGAAGGAGAAGATTCTAAAAGCAGCCAGACACAAGAAATCCATTATATAGAAGGGGAAGAATATTGGAATTTCTGCAGATCTCTCTGCTCAAACATTCCAAGCAAGAAGGGAGTGGACTCCCACCATCAACCTCCTAAAACAAAATAACTTTCAATCCAGGATCCTCTATCCAGCCAAACTAACTTTCATGTGTGATGGAGAAATTAAATACTTTAATGACATTCATATGTTGAAGAAATTTGCTATAACCAAACCAGCTCTCCAGGATATCCTCAGACCTATCCTCCATAACGACCAACACAAACTGCCACCATAAAAGTAACACAAGCAGATACTTTGAACCACATACTGAAATCTACAATGGTGAAAGGTCCTAGATTCCTTACTTCACAACCGCATACCTTGTCCTTAGTTTCTATAAATGTGAATGGGTTAAATGGCCCTCTAAAGAGACACAGGCTGGCTGACTGGATACAGAAACTTAAACCAGATATCTGCTGTATACAAGAATCACACCTCACCTTAAAAGATAAACCTAGACTCAAGAAGAAGGGATGGACATCCATATTTCAGGCAAATTGAAAGCAGAAAAAGCTGGTTTTGCAATCTTATTCGCAGATACAATAGGCTTTAAACCAACCAAAGTGAGTAAAGATAAGGATGGACATTTTATATTTGTTAAAGGTAATACACAGAATGATGAGCTTTCAATTATTAATATTTATGCACCCAACCAGAATGCACGTCAATTTGTAAGAGAAACTCTAAGAAACAAGAGCAACTTAATCTCCACCACCACTGTAGTTGTTGGAGACTTTAATACCCCTCTAACAGCATTAGACAGATCCTCCAAAAGGAAGCTAAACAAAGATATTATAGATTTAAATTTAACTATCCAACACTTGGACTTAACTGACATCTACAGAACATTTCATCCCAATAAAATGGATACACATTCTTCTCATCAGTCCATGGATCATACTCCAAAATCGACCACATCTTAGGTCACAAGTCTAACCTCAGCAAATTAAAAAAAATAGAAATTATCCCTTGCATCTTCTCAGACCATCACGAAATAAAAGTTGAACTCAACAACAACAATAATCTGCATACTCAAACAAAAATGTGGAAGCTTAACAACCTCATGCTGAAGGATACATGGGTCATTGACGAGATTAAGCAGGAAATTTCCAAATTCATGGAACAAAATTACAATGATGACACAAATTATCAGAACCTATGGGATATGGAAAAGGTAGTCCTTAGAGGAAAATTTCTAGCACTGCAAGCATTCCTCAAGAAAACAGAAAGAGAGGAAGTTAGCAACCTAATGGGACATCTTATACAATTGGAAAAGGAAGAACACTCCAATCCCAAACCCAGCAGAAGAAAAGAGTTAACCATAATTAGAGCAGAGTTAAATGAAATTGAAAATAAACAAATTATAGAACAGATCAATAAATCAAAAAGTTTGTTTTTTGAAAAGGTCAATAAAATAGATAAACCCCTAGCTAACCTAATCAGGAAAAAAAGAGTAAA
>CAUYON010148739.1:0-10695 GCA_963573935.1 Arctocebus calabarensis
CACAAAGCCCAGCTAATAAAATAATTTTAAAGCTAAGTTATATAATTGTACACTTGCTGATCAACTATATGTACAGTGTAATGGTTAGTTGTATCAACTCCACTGGAACAGATATTTGGCCAAGCATTCCAGATGTTTCTATGATAGTATTTTTGGATAAGACTAACATTTAGATCAAGAGACTGAGTACAGCAGAATGTCCTCCTAATGTGAATGGGCCCCTTCCAATCAGTTCAAGGGCTGAAAAGGACAAAAAGGCTTACTCTCCCTGAGTAAGAGAGAAATCTTTTTGCCTGCCTTTGAGCTGGGATATTAGTCTTTTTCTCCTTTGAACTCAAATTAAAACCTTCCTTGGATTCCACAGGTTCTTTGGTTTTCAGACTTGGACTGGAACTACACCATCAGCTCTCCTGAGTCTCCGACTTTGCAAACTTGCCCTGAAGTTCTTGGAACTTGTCACCCTACATAATTACATGAACCAGTAGGACTACCCACCCTGACCCTCTCAATTATGGCAAACAAAAGTGTCTTCAAACATTGCCAAAATTTCCATAAGAGGTAAAATTGCCTCTAGTTGAAAACTACTACTTTAATCTATATAATCTTTCCCAGGATTAAAAGTCTAAAAGGGAGAGATACATGAATGTTTATGTATGCACCTAGAAGTAAGTGGTAAATTTGTGCAAAGGAAATTGAAGACAAGAAAAGATTACTCTGATTATAGAAGATTCAAAAGAAACTTAAAATAGAGTTAAGCTAAGACCTAAAACATAAATTATGTCTCTCTCTCTCTGCTCTCTGAATATTCTGCAAAGATCTACTACTATTGTGCCTATTCCCTGTATCATCATCATCACCATTATTTCCTTTTTGTCTGACTCTCTATTAGCCTTCTAGTCCTTTAACAGTAAGGACTACTTATTCATTTTAGTACCTCTATGGCCTTTTATAGCATAGGCATATGATAGTTCCTCAACTGATGCTCACTGAAAGAATGGATGGTACATGGGATGTGGAAATGTGAAAATGAGGGGGAAAAGCATTACTATGCAAAAGAGTGAAGCCAAAAAGCACAGGACCTGTCTAATAATCACTTGTACAGCCTATGTATCTGAAAAAAAAAAAAAAATCAGAAGGCAGATGGGACCAGAACTTTTCACATTTGTTTAAGGAATCTGTACTTCATTGGTTTAAAAAAAAAAAAGAGAGAGAGAGAGCGCAACTTAATGAATGTTTTCAGGAGAAAAATAACATGATAAAGGGAATTAATTTGAGAGTATTGGGAGAAGAATCAAGAAGAAGAAATTGGAGTTAAGAGATTATGACAAAAGTGTAGGAGAAGAGAAATGGAGGCCCAATGAGAGCCCTGGGAATAGGGTTGAAGAGGAAAGGACCGGAATGGCTGAACTTAAGAAATGAACTTGAGAAATTTAGACAATTAAGTGTATATATGAAAAAGGAAGAATCAGCAATGAAAACACAAAGAAAATGTGACATAGAAAGAAGAGAGTCGAAGAAGTTCATCAATATAACAAATATCTTTATTATAACATACTGGAGTATAAACTCCATGTACGGAGGTCTTTGCTCCATTTACCTCTATTCCTTGACCTAGGATAGCATTTGACATACAATAGTGATAGTTTATACTTAATGGATGCTTACTATATGCTGAGTACTGTTCTAAGTACTTTATAAGTAGTATCTTGTTTAACTTTCTTATTCTTTTTTTTTGAGACAGAGCCTCAAGCTGTCACCCTGGATAGAGTGACGTAGCATCACAGCTCACAGCAATCTCCAATTCCTGAGCCTCAAGCTATCACCCTGGATAGAGTGACGTGGCATCACAGCTCACAGCAATCTCCAATTCCTGGGCTCAAGTCTCTTACCTCCGTCTTCCAAGTAGCTGGGACTACAGGCACCCACCACAACGCCAGGCCATTTTTTTTTTGGTTGCAGCTGTCATTGTTGTTTGGCGGGCCCGGGCTGGATTTGAACCCGCCAGCTCAGGTGTACGTGGCTGGCGCCTTGGCCCGTTGAGCCACAAGCGCTGAGCCAACTTTCTTATTCTTATTTAACTATCTTACTTAACCCCACGATGTAAGTATTATTATTAATCCCTTATAGTATATGTGCTGCCGAAGCAAGCACAATATTAATCCCTTATAGATAAGGCATCTGAGGCATAGAGGGGTTAAATAAATTGCCTGAATTCATATGTCTTTTAGGTAACAAAGCCAGAATTCTCCCCAGAGTCCACATTTGATAAATATTTGTTGAAAAATAAAATTGGGAATTGGAGAACATTCCCTAGTCAAGTAACACAAGATTGGAAAAGCAAGTTTCTAATGTATTTGATACTAATATGAAACCAGTAGATGAACAAGTACTTGCCCACACAAAAGAACATAATTAAATTCAAGTGGGAGAAAGGAGGAAGAAAGAAAGGGAGAAGAGAGGGGAGGTGGGAGGTGAGATTAGGGGAGCAACTGCAACTTGGACTTTACCTAACAAACGCAAACAGTGTAAGCTAATCATCTGTACCCTCATATTAATCTGAAATTTTAAAAAAATTAAAAAAGAGGCTCGGCGCCTGTGGCTCAACGGGCTAAGGCGCCAGCCACGTACACCTGAGCTGGCAGGTTCGAATCCAGCCCCCGGGCCCGCCAAACAACAATGAAGGCTGCAACCAAAAAATGGTCGGGGCGTTGTGGCGGGCGCCTGTGGTCCCAGCGACTTGGGAGGCAGAGGCAAGAGACTCGCTTGAGCCCAGGAATTGGAGGTTGCTGTGAGCTGTGATGCCAGGGCACTCTATCCAGGGCGACAGCTTGAGGCTCTGTCTCAAAAAAAAAAACAAAACAAACAAACAAAAAAAAACAAGAGGGCAGTGCCTATGGCTCAAAGGAGTAGGGTGCCGGCCTCATATGCCAGAGGTGACGGGTTCAAAACCAGCCCTGGCCAAAAAAAACAACCCAAGAAAATATTGTAGCAATGACTTGAGGAACAGAGAAATAAAACCCTAGAAGATACTCATTCAGTATCACCACTTGGGATTTAATTCTACATGTGTCTGACTCTAAGGCATGTCTTTTGTTGTTGTTTGTTTTTGAGACGGAGTCTCACTTTGTAGCCCTCTGTAGACTGCTCTGGTGTTACAGCTCACAGCAACCTCAAACTCTTGGGCTCAAGTGCCACAACACCTGGCTATTTTTAGACAGGGGTCTCACTCTTGCTCAGACTCTAGGCTGGTCTAGAACCTGTGAGCTCAGGCAATCCACCCACCTTGGCCTCCCAGAGTGCTATGATTACAGGTATGAGCCACTGCACCCCGCAGCATATGTGTTCTTAACCACTTTGATACACTGTTTCTTAAGGAAGTAATCTTAAGGAATACTAGGATTACTTCTGTAGGAGACAGGACATTATTCTATGTAGAATTACTAAAACTCAAGGGTTGAAGTCCATGCAGCCATCAGGGTTTACCACATACATGTACCCCAAAACTGTTCTTTCCTGCTTAGGTGCTATAATTCATACAGCCTCCTTTGAATGAAAGAAACTCTGCTATCATAGTGGATCAACCAGTAGCTTAAACACAAGCCAAAAGCAACTATATACAGGCTACTCAACTGCCACTGAGGCAGTGGCAGTAGCTTAGTGTTCAAAAGCAGCACTCAGTACAGAGTAATGGCAAATCAATCTAATCAAATTCTCTCTTTAGGGATATATAAATGCCAAGTGAACAAAGAGAAGGCAAGTATCTGAAGCTCAAGTTGTTGAGCTTTTAGCAGCTGTGTGGTAAGTGTGAAAAATGAATTATTTATGGAGAAGCTTTCAATTGTTATCCAGAGAGTGAACCCAAACACTTTTTGAAAACAAGCTCACCCTACTAGGAACCCAGATAGAGCTCACTGAGGCCAAGTCACTAATACTATTAGAAAAGTGTAATCCCATAAAGCATTCTTTAAGGATAAAGAAGTTTTCAGAGGGGCTTGGCGCCTGTGGCTCAACGAGCTAAGGCGCCAGCCACGTACATCTGAGCTGGCGGGTTCGAATCCAGCCTGGGCCCGCCAAACAACAATGACAGCTGCAACCAAAAAATGGCTGGGCATTGTGACAGGCGCCTGTAGTCCCAGCTACTTGGGAGGCAGAGGCAAGAGACTCGCTTAAGCCCAGGAATTGGAGGTTGCTGTGAGCTGTGATGCCACAACACTCTATCCAGGGTGACAGCTTGAGGTTCTGTCTCAAAAAAAAAAAAAGTTTTCAGAGGGAAACCAAGTCATTCCATCCGATTGAATCAGTACCAATAAAAACTTTAAATAAACAAATAGCCTTTTGCTCCAAGGGGGAAAAATGAAGAAAAGTTAGAATATCTAATCCGGCTTGGCGCCTGTGGCGCAAGTGGCTAAGGTGCCAGTCACATACACCTGAGCTGGCAGGTTCGAATCCAACCTGGGCCCGGCAAACAACAATGACCGCTGCAACCAAAAAAGAAAATAGTCAAGAGTTGTGGCAGGCACCTGTAGTCCCAGCTACTTGGGAGGTGGAGGCAGGAGAATCGCTTGAGCCCAGGAGGTGGAGGTTCCTGTGAGCTGTGACGCCACAGCACTCTACCCAGGGCAATAGCTTGAGGCTCTGTCTCATAAAAGAACAAACAAACAATAGAGGTGGCAGTGCCTGTGGCTCAGCAAGTAGGGCACCGGCCCCATATGCGGAAGATGGCGGGTTCAAACCCAGCCTCCCCAAACTGCAAAACAAAAAAATAGCCAGGCGTTGTGGTGGGCGCCTATAGTCCCAGCTCCTCAGGAGGCTGAGGCAAGAGAATCGCCTAAGCCCAGGAGTTGGAGGTTGCTGTGAGCTGTGTGACGCCATGACCCTCTACCGAGGGTGATAAAGTGAGACTCTGTCTCTACAAAAAAAAAAATAATAATAGAATATCTAATCCAACAAGACCTCTAAACTTTCTAAACTCTCTCTTTTTTTTTTTTGGTAGAGACAGTCTCACTTTATCACCCTCGGTAGAGGGCCATGGCGTCACACTGCTCACAGCAACCTCCAACTCCTGGGCTTAGGTGATTCTCCTGCCTCAGCCTCCCGAATAGCTGGGACTACAGGTGTCCACCACAACGCCCAGCCATTTTTCTGTTTTGCAGTTCGGCCAAGGCCGAGTTTGAACCCACCACCTTTGGCATATGGGGCTGGTGCCCTACTCACTGAGCCACAGGTGCCGCCCAAGACCTCTAAACTTTCTAAATCTTCATCTCTCTTCAAACTTTACCCCTTTCCACTGTTGAACTCTCAGCTAATAAATTTGCGCTTAAGTCATTGGGAAAATACAGGTAAACAGACAGGAACTTTCTCATTCTCTTACCACCAAATCAACCAACCCACCTGCATCAGAACCCCTATTCTGTCTCCTCCCCTGTGACAAGGGAGAAGCGATGCTCTTCCTATTAAAAGCCAATCATTTCATTTGGGCTCTATGTTACATCCCCTTTAGCCTAGTTATGGACTTTGCTTCTGAAAATTTCCCAAATCTCTTCTGAATCATCAGTTTCTTCCTTTCAATTGAAAACATCCAGGGAGGCACCTGTGGCTCAGTAAGTAGGGTGCCAGCCCCATATGCCAGAGGTGGCAGGTTCAAACCCAGCCCCGGCCAAAAACTGCAAAAAGAAAACATCCAAGCATGCTCTACCTTCTCTGTGCTAAAGAACTATTCTGGGAAATTAGAAAATAAAAATTCTTTGGAGTAGAGATGATTTTTTAAGTATGATACAAACTTGAATAAATTCAACTACATAAAAAAATTTTGACAGGTAAAAAATAACACTTAAAAAGGTAAAAACATATTTGCAGGCTTGGTGCCCGTAGCTCAGTGGTTAGGGTGCTGGCCACATATACTGAGGCAGGTGGGTTCGAATCTGGCCCAGGCCTGCTAAACAATAATGACAACTGCAACAAAAAAAATATCCAGGCAGGCATTGTGGCACATGGGCCTGTAGTCCCAGCTACTTGGGAGGCTGAGGCAAGAGAATTGCCTAAACCCAAGAGATTGAGGCTGCTGTGAGCTGTGATGCTGCGGCACTCTACCAAGGGCAACATAGTGAGACTCTGTCTAAAAAGAAAAAAAAAAAAAGAAGGGCAGTGCCTGTGCCTCAGTGAGTAGGGCGCTGGGCCCCATATACCGAGAGTGGCAGGTTCAAACCCGGCCCCAGCCAAACTGCAACAAAAAAAAAATAGCCGGGCATTGTGGTGGTCGCCTGTGGTCCCAGCTATTCGGGAGGCTGAGGCAAGAGAATCACCTAAGCCCAGGAGTTGTGAACTGTGTGACACCATCGCACTCTACCAATGGCGATAAAGTGAGACTGTCTCCGTAACAAAAAAAAAAGACATTTGCAACTCATATCACAGAGGGATAAGATATTTGGTACATTAAGAGCTCCTATAAATCAATATGAAAAAACCAACAACACATTAGAAAACTGATCAAAGAGTAGGAAGAGAAAATTGAAAGAAAAAGAAATACAAATAGTTTCTCAACTTTTGAAAATATGCTCAATCTCACTCATAATAAAAGGAATGAAAATTAGGGCGGTGCCTGTGGCTCAGTGGGTAGGGCGCCAGCCCCATATACTGAGGATGGCGGGTTCAAACCCGGCCTCAGCCAAATTGCAACAAAAAAATAGCTGGGTATTGGGAGGGCGCTTATAGTCCCAGCTACTCGGGAGGCTGAGGCAAGAGAATCACCTAAGTCCAGGAGTTGGAGGTTGCTGTGAGCTATGTGACGCCACGGCACTCTACCAAGGGTGAGAAAGTGAAATTGTGCCTCTAAAAAAAAAAAAAGAAAGAAAGAAATGAAAATTAAAACTGTACCAGTAATCTTTTGCCAATAATCCCAGTGCTTTGGGAGGCTAAGGCAGAGGATTACTTAAGGCCAGGAGCTTGAAAGGACAGACTGAACAACATAGTGAGACTCTGCCTCTATAAAATGACACACAAAAAATTTTTTTGAGACAGAGTGCCTCTCTGTTATCGCAGATTAGAGTCCCATGGCATCAACCTCACTCACAGCTACCTCCAACTCTCTTGAGTTCAAGAGATCCTCCTGCCTTAGCATCCCAGAGTGCTAGGCTTATAGGCGTGAGCCACTGTGCCCTACCTCTACAATTTTTTTTTTGTAAATATCTGGGTGTGGTGATATGTACCTGTAATCCCACCTACTTGGGAGGCTAAGGCAGGAGGATGATTTGAGTTTAGGAGTTTGAGGTTGCAGTAAATTATGCTCTTGCCACTGTACTCCAGCCTGGACAACAGAGAGAGAACCTGTCTCTATTTTTCTTTCTTTCTTTTTTTTTAGACAGAGTCTCACTTTGTCGCCCTGGGTAGAATGCCATGCCATCATAGCTCACAACAACTTCAAACTCCTGGGCTCAAGTGATCCTCTTGCTTCAGTCTTCTTGAGTAGCTGGGACTATAGGTGTACACCACTATGCCTGACTAATTTTCTTATTTTTAGTATAAACAGGGTCTCGATCTTGCTCAGGGTAGTCTTAAACTCTTGAGCTTAGGCAATACCTGCCTCAGTCCTCACAGAGTGCTAAGATTATAGGCATGAACCACTGCACCTGGCTAGTTTTACTCTTAAATATATTAATAGCTCAATTTTTTTTTTGTTTTTGTTTTTAAAGACAGGATCCTGGGGCAGCACCTGTGGCTCAAGGAGTAGGGCACTGGCCCCATATACTGAGGGTGGCAGGTTCAATCCCAGCCCTGGTCCAAAACTGCAAAATAAATAAATAAATAAATAAATAAATAAATAAATAAATAAATAAAGACAGGATCTTGCTCTATTACTCAGGCTGGAGTGCAGTGTTGTGATCATAGCTCACTGTAACCTAAAAAATCTGGACTCAGGAGATCCTCCCACCTCAGCCTGTAGAGTAGCTAGGACTATAGTCATGGGCCACCATGTCCAATTATTCTTTTTAATTTTATTTTTGTAGAGACAGGATCTTGCCATATTTCCCAGGGCGATCTTGAACTCCTGGTGTCAAGTCATCCTCCCACCTTGGCCTCCCAAAATGCTGAGATTACAGGAATGAGCCACCAGGCCATTGCACCTAGCTTATCCACTCCTATAAATTAAAAACAAAATGATAAATAATCCATCCCATACAACTCCTAGCCTGAAACACCATTATCTTTCTAGTGTGGTACTCATCTCTTTGCTATTATTGGTAATTTAATATTTCTTTTTTTTTTTCTTTTTGAGACAGAGCCTCAGGCTATTGCCCTGGGTAGAGTGCCGTGGTTTCACAGCTCACAGCAACCTCTGACTCCTGGGCTCAAGTCATTCTCCTACCTCAGGCTCTCAAGTAGCTGGGACTACAGGTACCTGCCACAATGCCTGGCTATTTTTTTGGTTGCAGCTGTCACTGTTGTTTGGCGGGTCAGGGCTGGATTCAAACCCGCCAGCTCAAATGTACGTGGTTGGTGCCTTAGCCTCTTGGGCCACAGGCGCCAAGCTGGTAATTTAATATTTCTATCTCCCCCCAAATAACTTCAGCTTGTCAAAAGCAGGACCCATGTCTTATTTAATTTTGTTTTGTTATAATAAAGTGCTTAGTGTATTATAGCTGTATAGTAGATGTGTATTTGTTGAATGAATAAATAATTGCAGGAATCAATGAGTGAATGGTGAGAGATACACTATGACTCAGGTAGCTAATAGCACCCATATCCAGTGTCTCCTGTCATTTCCTTGCTAGAAAGGAAATTTCATATAGTAGGCACCCATTAAGTTTTCTGTTCAGCGGCTTGGTGCCTGTGGGTCAACGGGCTAAGGCGCCAGCCACGTACACCTGAGCTGGCGGGTTCGAATCCAGCCCCAGGATACTTGGGAGGCGGAGGCAAGAGACTCGTTTGAGCCTAGGAATTGGAGGTTGCTGTGAGCTGTGATGCCACAGCACTCTATCCAGGGTGACAGCTTGAGGCTCTGTCTCAAAAAAAAAAAAAAAAGCTGGATGTTAAGGAGGGCGCCTATAGTCCCAGCTACTTGGGAGGCCGAGGTAAGAGAATTGCTTGAGCCCAAGAGTTTGAGGTTGCTGTGAGCTATAATGCTACAACACTCTAACCAGAGTGACAGCTTGAGACTCTGGCTCAAAAAAAAAAAAAAGAAAGAAAGAAAACATAGAAAAGGGCTAATACCATTAATGTAAAAAGAACATTTTTTTTTGAGACAGAGTCTCACTGTGTTGCCCTCAGTAGAGTTCTGTGGCATCACAGCTCACAGCAACCTCAACTCTTTGGCTTAAGTGATTCTCTTGCCTCAGCCTCCCAAGTAGGTGGGACTACAGGAGCCCACCACAATGTCCTGCTATTTTTTTGTTGCACTTGTCTTTGTTGTTTAGCTGGCCCTGGCTGGGTTTGAACCCACCAGCCTCAGTGCATGTGGCTGGCGCCATAACCACTGTGCAATGGGTGCCACGCCTCAGTGGCTTTTTTCTTCTATGTTTTCTTTTTTTGAGACAAATTCTCACCCTCTTCCCCATGATAGAGTGCTGTGGCATCATAACTCACAGCAACCTCAAACTCTTGGGCTTGATCAATCAATCCTCTTGACTCAGCCTCCTTGGTAGATGGGACTATAGACATGTGCCACCACACCCGGCTAGTTTTTCTTTCTTTAGTAAAGAACGGTTCTCAATTTTGCTCAGGCTGGTCTCCAACTCCTGAGCTTAGGTGATCTACCCTCCTCACCCTACCAGAGTCTATAATTATAGGTGTGAGCCACCCCTCACCCCCACCTTGCCACTTCAGTGGCTTTAAGTACACTATAAGAATATTAAGGATACTGCATCTAAATGATACCTCGTCTACTCATACTCAAAACATTCCCATATTGGGTATGACTCACCCCTGTCATCTCAGTACTTCGGGATGCTAAGGTGGGAGCATTGCTTGAGGCCAGGAGCTCAAGACCAGCTTGGCCAACATAGCAAAGACTCTGTCCCTACAAAAATAAAATAAACTAAATTTTAAAATTAGAGGCACCTGTAGTTCCAACTACTTGGGCAACTGAGCTGGGAGGATCACTTGAGTTTGAGGTTGCAGTAAACTATGATGGCACCAATGCTTTCTAGCCCAGGCAATAGAGCAAGACCCTAGCTATTAAAAAAAAAAAAAAAAAAAAGGCTGCTGGCTCATGCCAGTAATCTTAACACTTTGGGAGGCCAAGGTGGGTGGATTGTTTGAGTTCAGCAGTTCCAGAACAGCCTGAGCAGGAGTGAGACCCTGTCTCTACTATAAATAGAAAAACTAGCTGGGTGTTGTGGTGGGTACTTATATAGTCCCAGCTACTCTGGAGACTGAGGCAGGAGGATCATCTAAGCCCAGGAGTATGAGGTTGCTGTGAGCTCTGCTGACCCTGAGGCACTCTAGTATGGGGCAACAGAGTGAGAATGTGTTTCAAAAAAATAAATAAAACACAGGAGAAATATTAACTATTCATCCCCAGAACTTTCTTTTTTTTGAGATAGAGCCTCAAGCTGTCAACCTGGATGGAGTGCTGTGGCATCACAGCTCACAGCAACCTCCAATTCCTGGGCTCAAGCGAGTCTCCTGCCTCCGCCTCCCAAGTAGCTGGGACTACAGGGGCCCACCACAAGACCTAGCCATTTTTTTTTTTTTTTTTTT
>CAUYON010148746.1:0-15335 GCA_963573935.1 Arctocebus calabarensis
CTAGTAGCTGGGACTACAGGCGCCCGCCACAGCGCCCGGCTATTTTTTTGTTTTTGCAGTTCGGCCGAGGCCGGGCTTGAACCCGCCACCTTCGGTATATGGGGCCGGCGCCCTGCTCGCTGAGCCACAGGAGCCGCCCACCTTCTTTTCTTTCTATCAGTGTGGACTCATAGATTTTAACTTTATTCAATAGGCGTTAACCCTTTGTTATCATTGGTTATGTTGATCTTTAAGTTACCCCAAGTTTGTCCCGTGGAGCGTGACCAATGTGTCTTTTTCAACATTTCCCCACAGTATTTTGAGAACCTTCTTGTTTGCACAACAAACTATTCTAGCCTCATCTTATATTCTCCCACTCCCGGCTGTAGTGTCAGCATTTTGTCTAGGAGCCCTGGTTCCTTTCAGTGGAGAATGGTATTTAGAAACCACATCTGGTCACTAGGTATGCTTATTGCTCCTGGGGTAGCTTTGGTCCAGGCCTTCTGAGCAGACAGGTGGGAAGTGTGCGTGTGGGTGTGGTATATACATATACACACTCACAGTGTGCCCATGATCGACGTCACTTCTGAACTAACCTGTCTATATACTACACCTTCTGTGAGTTCACACTGATGATGCTTAAACAGTCTCCAAATTCATGTCTGTCTGAATGATGGTGAACGGTCATTGTACTCCTGCTGTCCACACACCACCAGTTACCACATTTATTTAACTATGATCAGGCTCAATTCCAGACCCTTTCCCTTGCTACTATTGCTAACTTTAACCCAGTGGGTGACACAAGTACAGATGATGAAACCAAGACTCTGAAAAGCTAATTAACATGTGCAAAATGAAATTAACTTGTGCTAGCCAAAGTGGCAAGTTCACAGTGTCAGCTTTTGATTAAACGGTCTAAGGAGAGAAACTAGCAAAGTAGGTAGAAGAAGTGTTTGCCCTCCCTGACCAGAGGTCTCCTAGCAGCAGGCCAGCCAGGACGTGGTGATGGACCGGGAATCCTGTGTGTGATCTGCATCACTCTGCTGGAGTTGGGAAGGGACAGTGTACGGGAAGCGCGCAGCAGTGAGTGAACACGCACCTGTTCGTGCACGTGAGGGTTTCTGTCGGGGGGAGGGCTTCTACCCTGTGCTTTCAAAGACCTTGATCCGGTGGAGGGTGTAATTACAGAACTGGGCCTCTCTGAAGAGGGAGCATTTCCTTTCTTGCAGTGGGGTTTTTTGAGAGAGCTGCTTCAGCTTGGAGCCCCTAACTTAAACACATTTGTATCCCCCCATCCCAGCGGACAGACACAGAATGTGCACTTGATAATGCCAGCTTCCTTGAGACTTCCACAGATGCTTCTGAGCTCCTCATGTGCCAGGTGCGGTGTTCTAGTCAGACAAAGATCCTAGCCAGGGAGTGGAGGGGGAAGAGATCCCCAGGAAACAGGAAAAAGTATCCCCATGAGAGGCAGGGGTGGGAGACAGGGGCATGAATACCTCTCATGCAGGGAGATGTTTCTGGAACCAAGTTGCACTGCTGGCAGGGAGCTGTGAAGGGGAAACCGGGCTGTAGATCAAAGCATCCACAGGGACTGATTTTCATACCTCCAGAGGGCTGTATTCTCCCCCTAAGAGCCAGGCCTGTTTTCCTGTTTTTTCCCCTGCAGAAACCCACATGGATACTCAGGCATTTCCTCCAAACAACACAAATGTGATCAGCTGGCCTAGGGACAATGCAGGCCAGGGCTTTGTGATTAGATATGAGGACATCCTGGCCATCATTAGACATTCATATCCAGATGACAGTGAGGAGCTGGTGGAATTTCCACTGCTGATAACCTTCAAGAAAAGAGCAACACTGTGGGAAAAGGGAAAAGGGAAGACTTGGGTATCTGAAAGGCCGGCGGGAGGGGTGCAGGGTGGTTTTAAGGACAGATCCAAATGGAAGGAAGGAAATGAAGAGGGAGAGAGCTTCCAATTCTGGCTGTGATTTCCCTTCCTGCTCATTCATTCATTCATTCATTCACTCACTCACCTTTCGTTGAGTGCCTTCTAGGTCCCCTGACACTTTGTTGAGCACCTGACATGGAAAAGGACAAGAGCTATGTCATCAAGATGCTAATAATTTAACGGGAGAAACAGACAAATTAACAAATGCAGGTGCAGTTCTGGTTCTATAGGACTATAAGCTTGCACAGTTTGGGAGTCCTCTTTAAAGAATAATACAAAGTTGTGTATTTAACATGCAAGCCATAGGTCGGTAGGGTAGGGCTGAGAGGTTTGGGGCTTAAGCGTGAGTTTGCATGCTGCAGGTAAGGGAAGATGCCTTCTCCCTCAGGGACCTGATGCCTGCTGGGGTGAGCTGGGTACAAAGGGGCTTGTGTCCTGCCAGAGGCAGTAGGAGTTCTGTGTTTGGGTGACTTAGTAGCCTTCTGGGTCCTCTGTGTCTTTGTTCTGGGCTAGGGGAATAGGGATAAAGAGCTCTGGTCTTAGTACTGCTGGAATTTGCAAAGGCACTTTCCTTACCTTTCTGCAGGCTGACCTAATGTCCCACTTGTGGGACAGCATTCTGAGGAATCAGCTGAACTCGAAAGTCACATGGACTGGTGGAATGTTTGCAAATGCTTTTGAATGGTCGCTGTGGGTCACAGACTTGTGTAGCAGCCCCACAGATGTTGACATAACCCCACTGCTTTGGAGCTAGCTGCTATCATTTCCCCATTTTACAGATGGTGGAACCAGAGGCACAGAGTGGTTGAGTAACCTATTCACAGTCTGACAAGCACAGCAGCTGGGCTTTGAAGGTACATAGCCTATCTGCAGAGTGGCTTCCTGCTAGCAAGTGGGTACTGAGGGGGAATCTGAGTCTCAGAGAAGTAGATACCTGTCCAAGCTCAGATAGGGGAGGGCACCAGGCTTCCTACTTAATTTTATAGCAAGATGCTGAAAACACCCTGAATAGACAGGATTAGGAGACTGGCTAAATAAAATACGGCTACAGAATGGAATAATAAGAGTTTGATTCACACACAGAGTTTCTGCAGCATGATTCAAGTGCTTTGGCTGTTAGGTATGAAGGTAGGATGCCTAATGATGTGTGTCCAGAGAAAGTGAGACCACATGTTAACAGTGCTTGGTATCTCCTGGACAGTTGTCGCAGGCTCATTCAGTCACCCATTCATTCAACAGGTTTTTGAGTGCCTAATACTAGGGATGCAGCATCAAAGGATAGAAACGTGGCTTCTGCTCTCATGGAGCTTACTGTCCAGCCTGCTCTTTGCCCTCTGTTTGTTCTTTCTCCTCCCATATTGCTTGAGCTACGTCTTCCAGAAGCCCTTGGTGGTTCCTCGGGGCCCTCAAATGCAGCACCCTTACCCCTCAGCACCTGTTGCCTCTTCTGTAAAAAGGACCAGGGGATCCACAGACCCTCGGCTCTTCTCAGTTGTTGGCCAGAGGCTTTGCAGTCATAACTCTCATCACCAAATCTGGAAAGGTCAGCTACCTGCTGGCTGAAACCACGGCAGCTAGCAGCAGTAGAGTCTTTCTGGGCACTCGAAGATTCAGCCCTGGTTTACAGGCAGGCTGGATGGAGGAAGTAAGGGCCCTGGATTTATGAGAAGGAGCTTAGAGATGACTCTGACACTGGGCAGCTATGTGACCTTAACCTGCTGGGCCTTGTTTTCTTGGTAACTTGGAGCCATTCTCGCCTCCCAGGGGAGATGGATGCCACAATAAAAGCTGCAGCAGTTTCAAGAAGGTGGGTCTGGAGCTGGGCAAGCCTGGTGACCTCCCCCATCTGAGCTTGGACAGGTATCCACTTCTCTGAGACTCAGTTAACTATCATCATCATTAAAAATAGCATTGTGTTGCCTTTAGCATTTTCCTTCTTTTGAAATATGTCCTTGGGATAAGTTGCCAGAAGAGAGGTGGCACCTGTGGCTCACTGGAGAGGGTGCCGGCCCCATATGCCGGAGGTGGCAGGTTCAAACCTAGCCCTGGCCAAAAACTGCAAAAAAAAAAAAGTTGCCAGGAGAGAGACACTGAAAATATTTTGAGGGTTCTTGCCACCTCTGCTTTGGGACAGAGAGGAAGGGAGGTTGGCATGAGAGCGGGAAGATGACCCCTGCTGGAACCAGGGGAGGGGTGAGATCAAAGGCCAGGGCGTGACAGAAGTGGGCTCATGAGTGGGCAGGTGGACTTGCCTTCGGTGGGGTCCAGCGTCAGGTCAGGGAGCATCAAGGGGTGGGGAGAAGTGGCGGCATGAGGAAATATAAACTGGACAGAGGTGGTCAGCCCTGATGGCCTGAGGCTAATGTGTGGCAGTTGATGGGGTGAGCTCTTGCAGCTGCGTGTAACCTGACCTGCAGCCCGTCATTCACCTTACGTCCATTTGGAAAACTGGGCACTGGCAATTCACAGGGGAAATAGCACATGAGGAGCATGAAATTCTGGGTGTCTGCAGCCTCTGCAGAGCCTTTGGCCTGGTCCTCAGGGTGCCATAGCTTTGAGGGAATTTGTGGAACCCCAGGGGTTTGAAGGAAGCCTGGGTCTCTGTGGAATTCAAAGTGCTGTTGTACTGTTAGGGACCTAGAATGTCAGCACCCTACGAAAATTCAGGGCTTCCCTGAATTCCAGCACCCACTGGTAATCCAGAAAGCCCTGGCTCCCGAGCAATTACACTGAGGAAAATATAGTCAAGACAGATTGATTTTCAGCCACTTCATCCACTCTGACTTGAGACTTAGTTCCTTAGTGGTGTGAATGAATGAATATGGGAACGAGCGAGTGCGTGAAGGGGTACAGCAGAAGTTTCCTGGGCCGGGCACAGTGGCTCGTGCCTGTAATGCTAGCACTAGAGGAGGCCCAGGCAGGTTGATTACCTGAGCTCACAAATTTGAGACCAGCCTGAGCAAGTGCAAGACCCCTGTCTCTAAAAAATAGTCTGGCATTGTGGCAGGTACCTATAGTCCTAGCTACTTGGGAGGCTGACGCAAGAGAATCACTTGAGCCCCAGAGTTTGAGGTGGCTGTGACCTATGACACCACCATGACACTCAACCCAGGATGACAAAGTGAGACTCTTTCTCAAAAAAAGACAAACCAAAAAAACAAAACCCCCAGGGAAACAGAGTTGCCCTAAAAAGCAGAAGTTTCCCTTTAAAGCTACTCTTCTCAGCCCCAAGCAGGGGCATGTTGGCTGTCCTAGCACCTGGAAAAGGGTGTCTTTGGCATTTCGTAGGTGGGAGCCAAGGATGCTGTCCCATTTGTATGAGGATTCAAAGAAGAGTCTTGGAAAGTTGCTAAGATTGCCCTTGTTACAAACCCTGCTGGGCATTGGCTGTAGAGAGGCAGCATAGTGGGGTACCAACACAACAGCTCTGGCACTTTGGGGGCTTAGGACTGACCTCTTCATGCTGTCCTTAGGGAGGGTCCCAGTAGCTTTAGTTTTGTGACATTTATCTATTATGTATAACATTCAATATTAAAGTTGAGGAATTATTTTAATATTTAATACTGCATTTAACATAACAATAATAAATCCATCAATGGTAACATCAATACTACTGACCAAAACAAAACAAAAAAATGATAAGAAGAGCTATATCGTTTTATAAATCTCTTTAATGTTGGGCTTAAAGGAAAACAGCTGAGTTATCATTGCCTCCACTGTGTTCAGTCTGTTGTGAAATCAGATGTCATTTCCTCTGGGAAATGCTTCTGTACACACAGGAGAGGAAGAGCCTGAGAAAGTAAACGAAGTCTTCATCTTATATTGAAAATGCTTTTGACATCATGGACTCCCTGGAAGGGCCTCCGTGACCACAGAGGTCCCTGGAACGTAAATTCAAGGACCAGAGTGCAGCGTTTGAAAACATGGGCTTTCGAGCAGGCTGCCTGGGGGCCGGAGAGAGAGGGGCTGCTCCTAGGTCCACTTGAAACCAGCTGAGTTATCACAGGCAAGATATTTTCCTTCTCTGTGTCTTACTCCCTCCTCTGTAAAATTGGGCAATGGTCCCTGCTCATAGGGTTATTATCAGAGTTTAACTACTATGATAAAAGTTCATGGAACAGCACCAGGTACGTAGTAAATGCTATATAAGTTATATATCTCTAGCTATACAACGTTTACCTATATGCACAATACATACTATATACCTGTATATAGATGTATGAGATTAGACAAATACATTCGCAAACTCAACCTAGAAAAAGTGCTACATTCCTCATTGCTGAATATGACTAAGGGCATCTTCTGAATCCTTCCCCTGGGAAGCGATATACTGACGCCAGCACCCAGTCCACCTTTCAAAGCACTTTTTCTAGGATGAGTTCAAGAACTTAGTTGTCCATCCTCATTGACGATAGCTCTGATGGCCATTTGAGAAAAAGAGTTCCAAGATTGCTTTGAAGGGTGAACTAGGCCCTGGCATTGGTGCATAGTTGCCCAAGGGGAGGACTTCCAAGGTGATTGGCGTGATATTCAGCATTGAGGTATGTAGCACATTTTCTAGGATAAGTTTGCAAACTTATTTGTCCAACCTCATACATATATACTGTATACATACTGCATATGTGTCAAAATGTTTATGTACAATATATAATATATATACACTACATATTTCTGTTTGTGGTATATATCACATATACTGAAAGCAATAAAAATTATAGAATTTACTATAGCAAAAATCACTCATTTTACATCATTTCTAAGAATATGAATGTTCAAGAGCCATTTTCTTTTCTTTTTCTTTTCGAGATAGAGTCTCACTTTGTCACCCTGGCTAGAGTGCAGTGGCGTCATAGCTCACAGCAACCTCAGACTCTTGGACTCAAATGATTCTCCTGCCTTAGACTCCTGAGTAGCTGGGACTAAAGGTGCTTGAAACAATGCCCAGCTATTTTTAGAGATGGGGTCTTGCTCTGGCTCAGGTTGGTCTTGAACTCCTGAGCTCAAGCAAGCCACGGTCTTCATTCTCCCAGAGTGCTGGGATTACAGGTGTGAGCCACCATGCCTGGCCTAAGAGCCATTTTTTAAAGCATTTTAGTCTTTTGTTGAGGGAAACTGTGGGGAAGGCCACTGTGTGTCCAGAGCTGCTGCAGAGCACAATCAGCTTTGTGGGAGCCCAGATGATAGACCTGCCACTGGGGTTCTGGGGCCTGCAACCCTGCAACCCTGCCTCCACCTCTCTGTGTCCCTAGAGCCCCAGATCAAAGGCTAGGTGACCACTTCTGGTCGAGATCCTGGTCTTTTTTCTGAACAAAAGTACTATTTCTTTTATTGTTATTATTATTAAATCATAGCCGTGTACATTAATGCAATCATGGGGTGCAATGTGCTGGTTTCATGTGCAATCTGAAATATTTTCATCACACTAGTTAACATAGCCTTCATGGCATTTTCTTAGTTATTGTGTTAAGACATGTATATTCTACACTTAGTAAATTTCACATGTACCCTTGTAAGATGTCCGTCTGCTGGGGAAGCAACTGCCTTCCTTTGGCTGCCTGATCCAGAACAGCTGGCTCCAGGCAGCCAGACATCAAAGAAGGAACCTCCAGTGCCGGCCCCAGGGAGTCCCCAGAAACCCAGGCTGCTCCTCCTCTCACACAGGGAGCCTTTTCCTGAAATGCTTTTTGTTTGGAAGCTCTCAGTGTGAGCTTTTGGAAATACACATAGGTTCACAAAATATGTAAGCCTTGGCTTCTGTGATCCCAGCACAGCCGCAATGGAGCCCTGGAGAGTCAAAGAGAACATGGGAGGCTGGCTACTCACTCCCCAGCAGGGTCCTTGGTGCTGAGCCCACCTGGAAGGCGTTCTTCTAGAGAGGTCTCACCAGGTCACCCCAACCTGGTTTATTTAGTAATTCAATTACTGAATGTTCGTCCAAGGCCTGCCAGCGCTGGCAGGGTTCAGGGAGCTAGGGGGGCCCCACAGACAGACAAACCTCTTGTGAAACCCGCATGCTAGTGGGATGACCCCTGATAAAAAATGTGAGATTCCATGATGCCAGGAAGGTGAGTGTGCTGGGAGCAAGAGGGAGGGGGAAGAGCGTTTGGGAGCCTTGGCAGTAGAGGGCGCGGAGTCAGCCACACTGAGAGGAGAAAGATGAGCAGAGACTTGGAGGAGGTGACGTGTGTCCAGTGGTGTTTGGGGAGCTGCACCCCAGCAGAGGGGATGGCCATTGCCAAGCATCAGGGAGGGAAGCACGTGCCTTGCATCTGCGAGCAGAGGGCTCGGGAGCCTGGCACCCAGCGAGGGGCTAGTGGATGAGTCGAGAGGACAGGGAGGCAGCCAGGGGCAGGGGGTGGTTGGGGGGTGGGTCTTATTGACTGTGGGGACCTGAGTACCTCCGAGGGTGACACCATGCCTCTCGTCAGACTGAAGTGACTACCTGTTGCTGACTTGCAAGGTTCCTCTGGGAAACCACCCCTGAGCCCATCACGGGCCTGCAGCCCCTCACCCTGGTCCCCTAATGACCGTGTTCACATTCCCAGCTTCAAAACTGAGTTAGTTCATCTTCCCATCTGTCTCCCTGTTTGCTGGGTATTTTATTTTATTTTTATTTGGGATTTATCGAGGGTACAAAGAATTAGGTTACTGATTGCGTTTGTTAGATAAAGTCCCTCATAATTGTGTCCCACCCCCAAGAGCTGTGCCACACACCGTGATGCTGGCCCTTACGATTTTCTGTCCCACCAGATGGGACAGCTGGTGTGGCACCTCAACCTTTAAGGGCCTGATTAGGAGTCTGAGGGGGGCATTTAACTAAATTTAACTAAATTCAACCCTCAGGCCCATCTCTCTGGTTCTCCCGCCTGGCATCTGCCTGTTAGATCCCGTCAACAGGTGCTAAATTCCATACGGCAAAGATGAATCTCCCTCTAAGACTGAGGCCCGAACTCCATCTGCGTGGCCCGGAAAGCCATTTGCGGGCTGCTCTTTTCCATCAGCAGAGTTCTGGTGTTCCGTCACCGTCACTGAGGCTTCCTATGTCTGGCCTATGTCAGTCAAGTGGCTCCTGCTTCCCTGTCCACGCGCTGTGCGCGCTGCGCCTCCTGTACTGATGTCTGGGCTCATGTGTTCTTTGCAGCACCCTATACGTCTCTGCACCGGTGGATCCATCTGCTAGGAGCACCCTTCCCCTCCTTCTTCTAGCAAGTATGTCTACTGGCCCTTACTGACTCCATGCAATAGCCCCCTGCGTTGGAAACTTTCCCTGCTGCCCCGTCTCGGTGACATGTTCTCATCTGTCGGTATCAGACTGAGAGTGTCTGATGTGCTGATGTGCCTGAAGATAAGTTAGGCTCTGAGGCGAGCATTAACGCGGCCCTGCCCTTGGAGTCCTGAGGGTCTAGAGCCACAGGCAGCACACGTTTTCTGTCAGGGGGCAGGCAGTAAATACTTTAGGTTTTGTGGGCCAGATCATCTGTCTCATGACTGCTCAATTTTGTCATTATAGCACAAAAGCACAGACAGTGCATAAACAAACTGATACAGTTTTGTTCCAGTAAAAATTCCATTTATAAAAAGTAGGTGACAGTGCAGATTTGGCCCTGAGACTGTCCCTGGCTGACCCCCTGGTCTTGACTCAGTCTAGGCTATAAAGGGGGAGTCAGCTTGCATTCCTCAGTGAATTCACTAATTGCTAATTACTACGTCCTCCTCACTGCACGGGGCTCTTCCAGGGTACAGACTGTGTTGTGTCACTATTACATTCTAAGCTTCTGCCATAGCACCTGGCGTAGCACCCAGGACATGTGAATGAATCTATGAGCAAGTGGAGGACAGTTCTTCGCACCCTGAGCCTGCTAATTAGGCTGCTGGGAGGGGCTGGGTGTGGTCTAGGGGACCCTGGGAGTTTAACTAAATTCCACCTCCAGGCCCATCATTTCTGAGATAATTTTAATGAGCTCTGGGTGAGGATGGGCTCAATCTCCTGAGAGTGACCTGGGGGTATTCAGGCTTGGCTTGCTGGGAGTGCCCCCCTCCAGACAGCTGCCTCAGACTCCTAATCAGCCGGCCTTAGCCAGGGGCCCTGTGGACTGACTTCTCGGGGACTTACATGGGCCCAGGGTAGGGGGAGGCACTGAGTCGTGAGAGCCCCAGGAAGCAACCTCTTCACCTCTTCTTCCCTGCGGTCTTCCCAGGCTCTGTGTGGCCACCTGCCAGGATTGAGTCCCCACGTACACTTCTGCAGAGCCTCGCGTGCCCAAGTGTTATGCTAAGAGCTTTACACACATTATCTCATTTAATTGTCACTACAACCTATGTAGTGGCATTGTCATCATCCTCATTTGACACAGGGCAGACTGAACCATAGGCAGATTGCTTGCCCAAGGTCACCCAACAGTTGAGGGCAGAGCCAAGATCTCAGCCTGGCAGTCTGACTCCGGGGCTCTGCCATAACTGTCACTCCCAGGTGACACGTGATAGAAGAAAGGATTCGGAGCTGCAGGGACCAAGCTGGATCCATCCCACCTGCTACCTCAGCCCCTCTTTGCCAGACTAGAGCATCCTCACTCAGAGAACTGAAGGAATTTTCCCCAAATCACACAGCATCAGTAGAGGCAGGATCTGAAGCTGCGATTAGATTCCCAGTTCAATTCTTTATCCACAGCCCACACCCCTCCTTGGGTTGGCACCTGTAGGCAAACAGGCAAATTCTGTCTCCTCTTCTGGTCTGCCAGCCCCACCTCCAGAGTAAATCAACCACTTACTTTCTCCTTTGTTAAAAAGCAGTCTCTGGGGCTGGTAGCAGACGGCTGGCTGGGATTGGCTACATCTTGGTTGAAGAATCAGTGCTCAGGAGTGCTCGGCCAAGTCCCCTCACCTCTCTGACCCTCTGTTTTCTCTTCTGATAACTGGGGTACGGCTTGACTTGGCTGAGTTGTTCTGAGAGCTGAGACCAGTGACTCATCTGGGTGTCACCTGTTATGTGGCCCGGCCTCCTGCCCTGGTTTGCAACCCCAGCTTCCTCATCTCCTGTCACACCCTCACCCACCCTGCACCAAGAACAGCATCAGGCCCTGGCCCCTGTACTAAGCTGCAAAACTCCATCCAGAGACCCCTCTCTTGAGCCACCTGGTACAACATTCTAGGTCCAGGAAACCACATTGGGCTATTTCCACCCCAGGCGCCATGGCAGCTCATTTTATTTGTTCTTGGAACTGTGATCACAGGGTTTTATAGTGGTTTCTCTGTTGTCTGAAAGCGCCAGCATTTTCTCCCTGACTTGCAATTGCATCTCGGGAACCCACAGGCCAGACCCCTTGGTGACTTCCCTCTTCTATGGAGACAGATGTCTGGGTCAGATGGAAGACATTGCCTAGTAGAAGAAAACTGTAGGGTTAGACAAACCTCTTAATGAGGCTTGCACATGGATTTGGTGGCTCTGAATGGTTGGGGAGCCACAAGTGTCTTCATCAATTTCCCCACCCTTCTTTTTGGTCTAGAACAATGAGTAGGATCTCAGACCCCAGGTTCTGGCTGGGGAATGAGTGATGGTAAAGTGCACAGCAGAGGGGAGGGACCGTAGTTTCTGGGAGACTCCAGGGATTGGTAGAGTTCTCCTCTTTGCAAAAGAGTGCACTCAGCTGAGGAGCACTCCAAGGGTCAGGCTGTCTGGAGCCCAGCCCAGCCTTCCCAATTCAAGGCTACCTTTGTGGACTGAAAGAGGTGACAGAATCCACTCGCCTGCAATATGCTGATGACACAAGGTAACAGTGTGGCCTGGTGGCCTCTGGGGGACATTCCCTGAGTTTGTGTCCTGGCTCTACCACTTTCTAGCTGGGTGACCTTGGGCAAGTCCCTCTCACCGTCCCTTCCTTCCTTCTTTCCTGTCTCTCTTTCTGTCCTTCTCTCTCTATTTTATTTCAGAATGTCATAGTGAATGTTTTGGTCACATGCATTACTTTTATACAGTTTGAGCCAGGTTGTAATTGTGTCCATCCCCCAGATGGTGTGCATTGTACCCGTTAGGTGGAAATTTACCCACCCCCTCCTACCTCTTCCCACCTGCTTGATTTGCACTGAGTTTTACTGCCATGCGTACACGTGAGTGTTGATCATTTAGTTCCAATTTTAAAGTGAGCGCATGAGGGCGGTGCCTGTGGCTCAAAGTCACGCTGTATACTGGAGGTGGCAGGTTCAAACTTGGCCCCAGCCAAAAACTACAAAAAAAAAACAAAACCCCAAAGAACAAACGTGAGTGCATGTGGTGTTTGTTTTTCCACCCTGTGATGCTTCACTCAGAAGAATGGTCACTAGCCCCATTCAGATTGTTGCAGAAGGTATTAGTTCACCATTTTTTATGGCTACGTAGTACCCCATGGTGTTCATACTATTTTATTAAGCCATTCACTTATTGGTGGGCACTTGGGTTGCTCCCACATCTTTGTGATTGCAAATTGTGCTGCTATAAACATTCGAGTGCAAGTGTCTTTTTTTTATAGAATGTCTTTTCTTCTTTTGGGTACACACCCAGTGATGGGATTGTTGGGTCCAGTTCTTAACTTCTCTGTGTTTCACACTTCCATCTCATATACTGGGATCATGATAGGTCATTCAGCCTTCATTAAGCTTAAGAGACAACTATTTTATTATGGTCTCCAGCTCTCTGCTTGAGCCAAGAGGTGCAGTCAGAGTCAGTATATGGGAGTGATTGTGAAGCGAGTGTATCAGTCAGTTTTTGCTTCATAACAGATAACCACAAAAATGGCATAAGAGCACTCATTTAGATTTCATGGGCCTTATAGCCACAGGTGGTAGCCCTGGTTTAATCCGAGTTAAGGTGGCCTGGGCTGGAGGGTCACAGGCTGCCTCATGATGGAGTCAGAAGCTCCCAGAGGGACAGACACACAAAGCTCTAATGATTGGGGTTCTGAGCCGGCACCCTGGTCCTTCTTCCCCATCCCATTGGCTAAAGCACATCACAAGGTCAAGTTCAACAGTCTTGACCTTCTGAGAGACAAAACTCCAGGGTCCGGTCCCTTAGTCCCATCTTTTGCAGCTCTCACGTCCAGCCTCCTTCCGGCCTGTTGGTATTTGTTCCCTGCCTGCCTGGCTGTCCTTATCTGTGTCCCAGAGACTTTGTAGCACACACTGCGTTTACTTCCTTGCGTGTGCACACAGGGACATACACACAGCTCACCTAGTAAAGCAGCTCAAAAGATTTTTTTTTTTTTTGATTGGTTGTACGTCTGTTACCTGGAGAGGGGACTGACCCCTTGCAGGTCTCCTGAGAGCCCCCTGAGAGTTGACTGTGTACTTGACACAGCGGAAGTGTCTGCCTTGCAGCTCCTTCCATTCGTGGTGGGACCATGCTAAGTTCTCTACGTGATCTCCTGACCTGTCCTTGCATTACTACTTGGAGGCAAGTGCTCATTTTAGCATCACCATCCTCATTTTACAGAGAAGGAAAATAAGGCATAGAGAGGTAAAGTGACTTTCCTCAGGGTATCCAGCAAAGATCTGGAAGAGCTGGAGCGAGACTCAGGCAGCTTGACTGTAGAGTCCATGTGCTTAACTAGGAGATTTCACTGCCTCTGGAGCACTTATGCCATGACAGGGGAGCACATGGGGCGTGGGCTGGGGTCTGTTTATAAACTCAGGTCTGTGCCTCCCGAGTCTCCTGGGCGCTGTGCTTGGGTGACTGAGCACCCTCCCAGGAAGAGCCTTTAGCACCCTCCCATGCCCCCTGCAGCTCCCCTCTTGGTAGAGGCCCCTCTCTGAATAGGCAGGGGAGTGGCATGGCCCCATCTGTTTGGAATTAGATGGGAATTGAGCACAGTTGGCCAGAAACTCCATTAAGCTGAGTGTGGAAACATTGTGTGGAGTCTCCCCAGCAGAGCTGTCTCTCCCCTGGAGGTTCCATCCGCCGCCTCCCTCCCACACTTACTTTCCCAGCACCTTCTCCACCCTAGGCTTCACAACTGCACATGATAGGATGAAGACATGTGCTACGGGCACAAGACCAGAGCGGGACTGTGCCCTGGGGGGACGGTGGTGACCAAAGAACAATACTAGAATGTAGTGTGTACTTGCAGAGTGCCAGGGGCTCCACAGCCTGTGGGTCAGTATTAGGTTTGTCTCCAGTTTATGGACAAAGCCCAGACTCCCAGGAGCTAACAAACAAGAGCCACGGGGTGACTCTGCTGGACTTGCAGCCGGGCTTTCCCACCAGCTGCGATGCGAGCTCCTCCTGTTCCAGGAGTCACATCGGAAGGCCAGAGCTCCTGCTCTGCCCCATACCAGCTGTGTGGCTTTAGGCCAGTTACTTGGCCTCTCTAGGCCTCAGACCCTTAGCTGTGACTGGGAACTGCGGCACGTTCCCACAGGGTAGAGTACAAACCCCACTACACCTGCGACAGTGCTTTGAGGTAAAGAGATCTGTCTGACCCTAGCGAGTTCTGCCTTCCATGCCTGACTTCCCTGGGGAGCTTCAAATCCATGGCTCTGAACCCCCATTCCAGAATATCCGAAAGGCATTTGAACTTTTTTTTTAATGTTTAAAAAATGTTGCTGAATCTACATGTTCAGCCATCTCTTCTCTTTCTTGATGGTTTCTTGTGTTACATCCTATTTTTTTCTCTTTTTTGGTCATAAGCCTCTGGAAAGAAAATCTCACGGTGGACTGGCTCTCCTATCACGTACAGCCCTTGGGAGGTGCAGGGTCAGAGACTTCTCGGGGGCTTCCCCCCCAGGACTGGGTTGATGTGGAAGATTTTAAAGGTGCCATGATTACAAACAATTTTTTTTGTTGGTTTTGTAGTTTTTTTGTCTAGTTAGAAAAGTTCCTATGAACATTGAAGGAAACCCTAAAAGGAGAGAAAAGTAAAAAGGCCTGGGGTGGGGGACCACTCAAACCGTAGAAACTCTCCTCCCAGAAAATCCCCTTCTACATAGTTCAGGCTGTTTTCTTTCACTGTATTCTTAGTTCCTGTATGGTTTAAACATACTGAAACTGCAATTCTGATTCTGAAATAGCTTCCTGGTTTTGTTTTTTTTTTCTAATTTCACAGTATAGCAGCTATTTCCCCATGTTATTTAAAATTCTTCATGAGCATTATTAATGATGCAGAATTTTCTGTCCTCTATAACAAATAATGTGAGTGATTTCCTGAATGTAATGTGTAGGAGCTCTCTAACATTTTGCTATTAAAAATAACATGACATGGCTCGGCCTGTGGCTCAAGCTGCTGAAGCGCCCAACACATACACCAGAGCTGGCGGGTTCAAAGCCTGGGCCTGCCAAACAACAATGAGGGCTGCGACCAAAAAAAAAAAAAAAATAGCCTGGGGCATTGTGGCAGGCGCCTGTAGTCCCAGCTACTTGGGAGGCAGAGGCAGGAGAAT
>CAUYON010148750.1:0-13165 GCA_963573935.1 Arctocebus calabarensis
GTGTGTGAGTGGCAGAAATTGGATGCTGTTCATAGCTGAACGGAGTTGACTAAATCATGATGGTGATGATTTAGAGGAAATTCTCCTAGATATAGGGCTGTGGTCAGTGAAAGAACCATGGCACAAGACTCATAGCAGAGCCTAGAGGGAAAGCTGTGCTGTGAAGTCTTCCGATCTCTCCCACCATCAAAAGTAGGATGAACAAAATTATTAATTTATGAAATTTTCAGCTTTCATGTGCTCTCAGACATTGACTTCATGGTCATCACATAACATTTTTTTGGTTAAATATCTTTATCGGTTACTTGAAATAAGACATAGCAAATAGTTTGGCAAGATTATATCTTTCTGTGTGTCAGACACTTCTTAAGGATTCAAAAATGGTAAGCGTGAGCATGCCATTTGTCTTAGTCTGTTCAGATTGCCATATCCAAAAACTTAGACAGTAATTTACAGGCTACAGAAATTCATTGCTCTCAATTCTGGAGGCTATGGAATTCCAGGTCAAGGTGCAAGCAAATTTGGAGTCTAGAGGAGGTTTACTCTCTGCTTCAAAGATGGCACCTTTTTGCTCAGTCTTCACGTAGTGGACACTCAGACAAGCTTCAAAAGGGTCCGCTCTTGTAAGGACTGAAGCTCCAGACAAAAAGGTAGAGCCCTCATAAGCTAGCCATCTCCCAAAGTCCGCCTCTCTTAATAAACTTGCACTGGGGATTAGGCAGCAACATGTAAATTTGGAAGGCGGGCAATGCAAATACTCAGATCAGAGTACCACCAAAAAAAAAAAAAAAAAAATGTATCTTATGAACTCTTATGTACAGTGTCACAGGTGGGATAAATTATATTGATATTACATTTTCTTTTGTTAATTTATTCACAGATATTTATTTAGGAACTAGTGATTCTGATCCTTGTGAAGCTTACTGTCAAGAAAGGGAGATAGACATTAAACAAATAATCTTTAAAATATACATGTGTATATGTATTTGTTATGATTATAAGTAATTTTTATTTTTAGAATACTTTCAGGTTTACAAGAAAATTGTGCAGAAAGTACAGAGGATTCTCATATACTCCTTTTTCCTTCTCTCCTCCCCAGATTTTCCTCGGTCTCTAAATCCTACATTAGTGTGATACATTTGTCACAATTAATGAACCAATACTGATACATTGTTTTAACTAAAGTCTATAGTCTACCTTGGGTTAACTCCATGTCATACAGTTCTTTGGATTTTAAAGATACATGATATTAGACAGAGTAATTTACAAGCTACAGAAGCTTCCAACATTATGATATGACATGGAATAATTTCAATCTTCTAAATATGTGCCCGGCTTGCTTATTTTGCACTTCTCTGCCCCCACTCAGGCCCCTTATACCCTAAATCTTTTCACTCTGTCTATGGCTTTGTATTTTGCAGAATGTTATAGAGCTGGAACACGCAGTGTGGACCCCTTTCACAGTGGCTCCTCGCTTAGCGATATGCACTTCAGCTTCCTCCGTGTCTTTTTACGATTTGCTAGCTTATTTATTTGAGTGCTGAATTTTTCACTAACCAGATGTGTCAGAGCCTATCACCTGTTAAAGAATATCTTGGTTGCTTTTAAATTTTGACAATTATAAATAAAGCTACTAGAAAATTTTGTATGCAATTTTTGTGTGATCATAAATTTTCACTTGGATAAATACTAGGGAGCACTATGTCTGGATCAGACCCTCAGACTATACTTGTGTGGAAAACTCATAAACTATCTTCCAAGTGGTTGTACCATTTTACACCCCATATAAATGGGAATTCTTGTATCCTCTTAATCTCATCAGGCTACACCTCTTTATTAAGTGTTTAGTGCTCCTCTTTTCTCCCCGCAATTTCTTGACATGTGATGTTGAACATCTTTTTATATTTTTATTTTTCTTATTTATCATCCATATATTTTCTTTTCTTTACCATCAGAAGTCTAACATGCTATTAACTTATGTACCTCATAGAGCATCTGCTTATTAATTAAATCATCTGAATCCCATCCATATATTTTCAATTGTGAAATATCTGATGTTTTCCCCATTTTTTAAACCACATTGTTTTCTCATTGTGGAGTTTTAAGAGTTTTTTGCATAGTTTGGATATAAATCTTCTATTAGGCAGCATGTTTGTGGTAGGGGTTATTTTCTAGACAATATTGTGGGGCCTTGCTTTCCTATCCACTTGGTCAGCCTCTGTCTTTCAATTAGTATATTTTGATCATTTATATTTAAAGTGATTATTGATATAGTTTATTGAATACCTTATTTATGACAGCTATTTATTTCCATCCTTTTTTCTTGTTTCTTTTCCTGACTTCCTTTGGTTTTATTTTATTTTATTTTATTTTATTATTAAATCATAGCTGTGTACATTAGTGCAATCATGGGGTACAATGTGCTGGTTTTATATACAATTTGAAATATTTTCATAGAACTGGTTGATATAGCTTTCATGGCATTTTCTTTGTTATTGTGTTCAGACATTTATATTCTGCATTTAGTAAGTTTCACCTGTACCCTTCCAAGATGCAACATAGGTGGTTTTATTTTATACGAGTGCATTTTCTCTTAGCATATCCCTCCTCCTCTTCCTCTTTCTTCCTCTTCACCCTCCTCTTCCCAGATTGAACTCTTAATTCCTGGGCTCAAATGACCCTCTTGACTCAGCCTCCTAAGTCTATGGCAACGTACCATCATGTCTCCTAGGTTCTCCATTATATTTGTTTTTAAAAGTGTCTTTAATTATTTCCCTAAATTTTTTAATATATGTGTAAGTAATTTATATCTACATTTAAATAATGCTATAATAGAGTTTAACAGGTAATGCATTTACCTTGTGTTTAATTATGGTTTTAATAAGTGGCAAGTTGAGACCCATTGTGTACTTGGACTCTAAGTTAGCATAGCACAGCATCCCTTAACATTTTTACATTAGGGTTTTAATCATAGTAACTTAAACCTAATAGAGATAATAGGTGTGGTGTGGTATAACAAATTACTGATTCCATTTGTTCACTCTCCTATTACTATTTGTTAAAGCATTATTACACTGCAGACTCTGGGGGGGGATGGTATCCTGTTATAGTAGCATTACACTGCATGTCTCTGGGAGAGATGGTGTCCTGTTATAGTAGCATTACGCTGCATGTCTCTGGGAGGGATGGTGTCCTGTTATAGTAGCATTACACTGCATGACTCCACAGGGATGTTGTCTTGTTATAGTAGCATTACACTGCATGACTCTGGGAGATGTTGAGAAACAATTCTCCATAGGTTTCTCACATTTCTTCATGGTCTGGGCCTTCTTACATGTCTGAGTAGAAATCAGGTTTGGAAGGTAGAGATAGTATAGCCCTCCAGAGAGATTTAGAAACATACCTCTTCAGATACTTCCTAGGGTAGTGACTATGAAGCCTGAATGTAGCAGATACGAATGGCTTAGAGTCAATCATTTTAAATAAATTAGTTTAAGTAATATTTTAAGAATTACACAATTTAAAATGTATCATTGATACAGGCATTTCAAGCCAAATGAATATTTAATTTGTGGAATTTCAGAATACGTGGAAAATGAAATGAGAAATATCCAGGCAAAGCAGTGTCCAAGACCTCATCTCACATAATAACATCTTTACCTCCATCTATTGGAAAATCACTGTGATCAACTAATTTTTCTGGACCCAAACACTGGCAGCTGGCAGGAAATTGGTACTATAAATAAGCAAATGAATGAAATCTACACTGGAAATGGTTCCTTTTCAGATGCTCTTGTCTGTAGGCCACCAACTTTACAACCGTTTGGGACAACCCTGAGTGGGACAAAACTTTTCTCAGAAAATCCACTCATTAGAAAACCATCCTAGTGTGCACCACGCTTTGTATCTCTTAGAACTTCTCTGCTTTCTACAGGCTGCTGAAATCTCAGGAGAGTTTCATAAGAAGGAGTCAGGCAAGGAAAGGTAGTTCACATGCATTGAGGCCCAGCTGCTAGTTATTAGATACAGTCCTCAACATGTCATAATGTTTCATTTAGTCCTTCTACTAAAACTCTAAATTAGGGTAAAAAGGAAACTAAGGCTTGAAAGTACAAATGTTCCCAAGATATGAGCCCAAGACTGGCTATTGCAAAGCTAAAGACTTTTAATAACAAAAAATTCTGTAAAATTTTGTTCTTCTTAAGAACACACACAAGTTCTTAAGAAGTGTAGGTGGCAGAAGGCTGAGAAAGAATAGTTTGATTCAATATGTATCCTATGTTCATTCTTAACTTCCTTGAAAGTACCACTTCGTACCACTTTTTCCATGATAGAAAAATCTCGCATTGGTTAATATGCCAATGTTTATGAACCTCCGCTACCGTACCCAGAACCATTGGGAGAAAGGATCATTCACCACAATCCACAATGTGCTGGAGTCTGTAGGACGTTCCAATTGCACCTGTTGGCACCTCTGCGGTGAATTTGGGATTTGGAGTGGCAGTGGAGATCACAACCTCAGCCTCTTTCATTGTATTGTACGTGTGGCTTTCACACTGTGCCCTACTTTCTTGTTTATTTTAAGAAGTAGAAATCTGTAGAATGCCTTTCAGAGGTGAGAATACCTGATGTTAATTCATGGCTCACCTGTGAGATCTCTGCAAAGTTACAATAATTTTCTGCCCATGGATTTTCCCAGGTGATTGATATGTTAACATGTATATATCAGGAAATTTTGGGATTCTTTGTCTTGTGTGTGTGTGTGTGTGTGTGTGTGTGTGTGTTTTAAATTCAGTGGCTACAGAGCCTGTATCTTTAAGATGCTTGCCTTAAACTGAACTAATTAGTAGAATTCATTTCTAAACTTCATACGATGACTTCACTTGCCAGTCTGCCCCTGCCTTTCTTCCAGCCTTTATCTGCTGCTGTTGCCTTCTATCTCTCGGGCTTCACTTATTTTCTGAACAATATTGACGATGGCAGGCTATCTGTTAGGACCATCTGCACCTCAACCTTAGGACGTGGAACTAATTGTGGTGCATTTGACCTGATTCTGTCCCAGGCACCTGGAGGCTCTTCAGACTAAAGTCTGACTTTTGTCTCTTTTTGCACCTGGGAAAAGTCCACCTTGCCAAAGTCATTTGACCTCACACGTGTTTGCTTATGGATTGATTTGCTTAATGAGCAGTTTATATAAAATTGACCCCACTTAGCCAATCCTCTTTTGCCCTTTCCTGTCCTGTTCCTTCTTTGTCGAGGTGTCAGTGGGCGTCTGGCTTCATTCTGGAACACAGCACCTACATTTTGGTACTGAAGCCCCTTTCTTGTCCTGAGTCCACTTACTGGGGTTAGGCACGCTCCATGGCTGTTTGTAGCTCGGTTTAATCTTCTGAGATTCTTCCGGCTTTGGGCCACTCTCCTCTGAATGGGCTGGGCACTTGAAATTCGGCCAGAGCCACACACCTGATGCTGCCTCGCTCACGACGTAGACTTTTCCTGATCTACTCACTGCTGTGGCTCTTTAGAATTTTCTAAGTCAATGGTTCTCAACCTTCCTAATGCCGCAATGTATTTTCATTGTTAAAAAGGGGTTGTGACCCACAGGTTGAGAAGCCCTGTTCTAAGCCAAGGCGCATTTGCCACATCTCTTCCAACTGCAGTCTGTATTTTGGGTTTCTACTTAGGTTCCCACCCCAGGAAGCCTTACAGGGAGGTCTCCTTCCCAGCCCGAGCTATTTCTTCCTCAGTGGCTGAAATTCTATTGGTAATATAACTCATGATTAAGTTCATGGCAGGTGTCTATGTTATGACTTTAGTCACAGAAGACAGTTTTCCCATTTGCTCACACCTTAAATCTTGTTCATTACTTTTTTTTTTTTTTTGCCTTTCATAACAAAAGAGTAGAGACTCTTTGAAACCAGGTGTTAACAGGGAGAGAAGCAAGAGCCTCTGAGTTCTGGAGATCAGCTTTCTCCTCTTCACACAGACAGTTAAATAATGCTGGGCAGCCAAGCATTTCTGCCAGAGTTCAACAAAACAATTTTTCAGAAATCTCTGTCAGTAAAGAAGTGAGCAATCTCACAGAGAAAAATAGACTTAGGGAGAGAAATGGACTTAACGGCAAGGCAGGGTGGTTGCAAAGAGAAAGTGGCAAATTTAACTATAGGCCTTTTGACTCCTCAATATATGCAGCTATATCTACAGACAAGGAAAGAAAAGCCTCCAAGCGTGTTCCACCGTATTTTATTAAACCTTGTATTTGGAATCAGCTCGGACTGAATCACACCATAGGGTTTGTTCAATATGATCTGTGGAGGCGCATTATTAAAGTGCCGTGTTCCAGAATAAAAAGTCAGATCCTCATTAGCCGTAACAAAGACTGTCACTGTCCCAGCTCAGGAATGGAAGGAGACACCCTATCTCTGAATGACAGGTGTGGGGGTTAGTGGTATTGTCGCATAACCCTGGGAATTCATTAGACGTGTAGGACTGTGTCAAAGGGGCATGTTGCATTGACAGCCCCACTGGGGGGAAAAAAAAAAACTGTGATAATTGCTTTCCTTCCTTGCTTACCTTTTACCTTAGCAAGGAAATGCGACTGTAAATAAATGACTGGATGCTGATACAAGGCAAGCATCTGTGCAGAAAACCACTCTGTGAAATGTGCATCTCAAGGACTGCAGGGCTCTCTCATGAGAGAACTAAATAGGATTTACCCACTGATTTTACTGATGCAAAAACTGAATTTCCTTATTCGTAACTAAAGCCAGGGTATGTGGTAACTCTTAGTTTCTTGAGACAAAAGAGAGTAATCAGGGATGAGCAGCAAAACATAATAAAAAAAAAAAAAGGAAGGAGGGAAGGAAGGAAAGAAAGAAGCAAGAAAAGAAGAAAGGGAAAGAGGAAGAATCGTGTTAGAAGCAGACATGTGGGTTGAAAGTTTGCTTCTACTAGCAGGAGGGAGTGGTGACCATTGTAGTACTAAACAATCCCAATATTGATCATTGTAGTACTAAACACTCCCGTTATTGATCACTGTATTACTAAACACTCCCGGTATTGATCATTGTACTACTAAACACCCCCGATACTGATCACTGTACTACTAAACCCTCCCGATATTGATCCTTGTACTACTAAACACTCCTGATATTGATCGTTTTACTACTAAACACCCCCGATATTGATCATTGTACTACTAAACACCCTTGATATTGATCACTGTACTACTAAACACTCCCGGTATTGATCATTGTACTACTAAACACTCACGATATTAATCACTGCACTACTAAACACTCCCAGTATTGATCATTGTACTACTAAACACTCCTGATATTGATCACTGTACTACTAAACACTCCCGATATTGATCACTGTACTACTAAACACTCCCATATTAATCATTGTACTACTAAACACTCCCGATATTGATCACTGTACTACTAAACACTCCTGATATTGATCACTGTACTACTAAACACTCCCGATATTGATCATTGTACTACTAAACACTCCTGATATTGATCACTATACTACTAAACACTCCCATTTTGATCACTGTACTACTAAACACTACCAGTATTGATCACTATACTACTAAACACTCCCGATATTGATCACTATACTACTAAACACTCCCAGTATTGATCACTGTATTACTAAACACTCCCAATATTGATCATTGTACTACTAAACACTCCCAGTATTGATCACTGTACTACTAAACACTCCCGATATTGATCATTGTACTACTAAATACTCCCATATTAATCATTGTACTACTAAACACTCCCGATATTGATCACTGTACTACTAAACACTCCCGATATTGATCACTGTACTACTAAACACTCCCATATTAATCATTGTACTACTAAACACTCCCGATATTGATCATTGTACTACTAAACACTCCCGATATTGATCATTGTACTACTAAACACTCCCGATATTGATCACTGTACTACTAAACACTCCCATATTGATCACTGTACTACTAAACACTCACAATATTGATCATTGTACTACTAAACACCCCCAGTATTGATCATTGTACTACTAAACCCTCCCGATATTGATCGTTGTACTACTAAACACTCCCAATATTGATCGTTGTACTACTAGACACTCTGGATATTGATCATTGTAGTACTAAACACTCCCGATATTAATCACTGTACTACTAAACACTCCTGATATTGATCATTGTACTACTAGACACCCCCAATATTGATCATTGTACTACTAAACACTCCCAATATTGATCATTATACTACTAAACACTCTGGATATTGATCATTGTACTACTAAACACTCCCAGTATTGATCATTGTACTACTAAACACTCCCGATATTAGCTGGCAAAACACATGCAGAGAATCCAGAGGAATGCACAATGCGGGCCTTTGTCTGGTTCGGGGAGTCCTCCTTTTTATAAGGAGTCCTCCAGAGCCTGGGCTCCCCGCGTGGGTTTTCTAGGCTACTCAGTTTTCACCTCCACTCCTCAGGAGCCCTGTAGGCTGCAGACGTGGCACCCTGCCTCCCACACGTCAGAGCAGCTCCATCCTAGGACCTGCTCTTGTATTTCCCCCAGTTCCTCTGTGCTGCTTTCCAAGCTCCAGCTCCAGTTTATGTCTGACTATTTCCAGTCTGCATGGGCCCTGAATGGGGGGAAAGTTCAGAATACTTAGAATAGTTTTGTTTTTGGATTTGGCTCACTTGCAAGATGATTTTACATTTAACCTTCCCAGGATGTTTCCCGTGAACTATCCTGCTAAAGAATTTCTGGTTAATGCACCGGAGGGGATTGGTCTTCTCCCTTAAATTGAGTCTTAGTGCCAATTGCCTTTCTGTTGATCTGAGCTTTGTTCTAAACTAGCTCTTGGTGGGATAGAATGTGTTTCTATCATGTTATGAAAAGGTGTGGGAATAGGGAAAAAAACTTTATTTCTTTCAATTTTATAAAAATTACATAGTAATGCCTATTAAAATTGATCAGTAGAAAATACTCTAAAATGTTTAGAATTTAGTTCACATTTAATAAATAGACACTATTACTATTTAGGACTGCAAAGGATCTGGTAATTGGCAGGGACACATCAGATAAAGGTCTTCCCCTTTGTCATCATTATTAAATGTCATACTTGACAAAGAGGATGTTTCAACAGTAGGAACTGTGAGGCAAGTGAGTTCTAGAACAAAACAACTTATTTGAGGAAACAGTTTTTCATCTGGTACCTAGAGCAACTTTAGAATCATATGAATAACACACAGAACTGGATTTTGATGTTAACTTTGTAACCGCAAGTCATGTGCAATGAAATGGATGACTAAGGAGATGATTTTATTCAATCTGGCACAATAAGGATAACTTTTAAAATGAGAAGCATCCCAAAGAAAAAGTCTTATGGAGGCAAGTAACCCAGAGAATATTGAGAAAAATGCAGAGCTAGGTCTTATCTGAGTCACGGAGGACGGGTGGAGGTGGGTCTCATCCAGGTGTGTTCTGGGCAGGGCAATATTTTAGCTTGTTAGCATTTCCTGGAACACAAAACTTTTGAAGGTGGGGTGGTTTCAAGTCTCTGATTTCTTTGAGTGGGAAGTTCTGATAAACTGCAAATTTTTCAGTCTATGAAAATGATCAGAGACCTTTAAGTGTCTTAAAACAGTCTAACAAAGTCTCTGCAGGACTCTTTTTTTGCTTTTTTGTTTTAGAGACAGAGTCTCACTCTGTCACCCTCAGTAGAGTGCTGTGGTGTCACAGCTCACAGCAACCTCCAACTCCTGGGCTTAGGCAATTCTCTTGTCTCAGCCTCCCGAGTAGCTGGGACTGCAGGCGCCCGCCATAATACCTGTCTATTGTTTGTTGCAGTTTGGCCAGAGCTGGGTTCGAACTCACCACCCTCAGTATGTGGGGCCAGCGCCCTACTCAGTGAGCCACAGGCACTGCCCTGTCTGCAGGACTCTTATTGGAGCTGCCCTATAAAACTTGCCAAATCACATGTGGAGAAGGGTGGCAAATGTCAGTTGTTTTAGCAAGTTCAGTCATATTAGAAGAAGGATGCCTAAAATGAACAAGAGAAACATTGAAATTAGAGGTCATGTTACAAAGCCTAGAGTTGAACTCTGCAGGTGGCCAATCCAGGGAATTCTAAGATTCTGGTGGAGAAGCCTCACAGTTATGCAGCATGGGTTGAGTTTCTTCAAGTTCTCCAACTTGGCTGTCAATGATTTCATTGAAGTTGTTTAATTAATACCTTATATTTTTTGAAAACTGTTTATTATTGTTATATAACTTCATGAAAATGTTTAAGGTACGTGTTCTGTTGTTGTATAATAGTAATTGGATTACATTTTTATGGATTTCATTTACAAGCATCAAATATTGCTTGTAATTGAGAAGAGTCACACATTTGCTTAAGTCTCTCTTTGGGGGTTATAAAAATGAATTAAAAATAAAATTTCAAAAGGAGATGAAAAGACAGTATGGAGAGTTTAAGCTCAGTTTTGTGATACATACACAATCACACATATATAGATATTAGAGACATATGCATAGGATATATTTGCATACTGTTAAATAGCAGTAATTGTTTTCTGAGTGGTCGTAGTACTGATAATTTATGCATTTTTTTTTTAGTCAGAGTGGGTAGTGTGCTGTGGCGTCATAGCTCATAGCAGCCTCAAACTTTTGGGCTCAAGCCATCCTCCTGCCCCAGCCTCCTGAGTAGCTGAGATTACAGATACCCAGCTAGTTTTTCTATTTTTAATGGATATGGAGTCCTGCTCTTGTTCATTTTGATCTTGAACTACGAAACTGAAATCCACCCACCTTGGCATTCCAGAGTGCTGGAATTACAGGTTTGAACCTCCATGCCCAACTTTGATTTGTACATTTTTAATTTTTATGCTATTATATTTTATTTAAAAAGTGTTACTTGTGAAAAACAGTTTACTTGGAAAATATTTCATGGGTCACTTTGAAAGGTTCTGTGATCCGTTATTTCATTTCCAAGAAGCACAGCCCTACAGTCCTTTCGGATTCACCCGCGCAAGTTTCAACTTAGCTCAAGTTAGTGGTGTTGCTAGAAGGGCTTCCTTTGTTTCCATCCACATGGATTTTACGTTTCTTGATTTGTGTGTACCTCAAAACTTTCATAATGACCCATGTAATTAAATACATGAAGCCAAATTGATCTCATTAATAATGGTAATTGGCCAAATCCAATAAGTTACATGAAGATCATCATAACAAAAGGAAACAAATCAAATCTTAAAAAATCAAATGTAGTCATATGTTAAATTCTCCAGAGTGATATTTAACTGTCAGTGAAAATGGCATTTAATTTGTTTTCAGAATAAGAGATAGAAGTAAAGAATTTTCTAAAGTTTTGAAAAAAATGAATATTAAGAGATATAATAAAATGTTCAATTCTTACATTAAAATGATATACACGGACTTTCAGAGCTTTCTTTGTTTTTATTAAACTAATCCTACACTAATCTATCAGCAAATTGCCATGGGCTTTGGTACTGACTTCTATTTTGCTGACATAATTTTCTTTGTATTATTTAGATTAAATTCAGGTCCTCATACTCTTTTTAAGGATTGAAGGGTGGTGAAATATGAGGTCCCAAAATATGCCACTTTGGCATAAAGGATTATTTTGAGCTGGAGGCAATTGAGAAGAAGCAGATAGAAATGGAGCTCTGAACGGAGCTCTGCACACCTTCATTTGCCTAGAAGCAGGGCTTACACTTACAAAGATGTGCCTACTCCCCTCTGTCCTAGAAGGACAAAGTTTGATCACTGGAGGTGACAGTAGATACTCATCAGCTGGCGGACAGCACCAGAAAAATCTGCCTACCAAGCAGGACCATCAGTTTCCCAAATATGCCTCCCCCCAATTTGCAGCCCATGGAGACTCAAGGTCCTTTCCCTTTGTCTTGTCATCACTTTGTAAATTTATTGTCCTTTCTTGAGGGATACTGGAGTTGTTTGAGGGTTAATTTTTTCCGTATTTCCTCTCATCTGTATATGAGAAATACGTGTTCATAAACTTCTATTTGTTTTTCTCTGATTAATCCAGCATTTTTTACATGGTTCTCAGCTGAGAACATAGAGAAGCAGAAGGAAAATTATCTTTCTTCCTCTACAAGATGGATATGTGAAAAAGAAGTTATTTAAAAGTGCTATTATCAGCAAGTATCAGTTCTTCTGGAGCCAAATTTATCAGGGGAGGAAAAAAACACGTTTAATAAAAGGAGACTAATGCAAATTTTATAGATTTAAAATAAACTATTCTCAGGAAGAGCATAATAACTAATAGAATATATTTTTAATATTAAAATGTCAGGGTGAAGCAAAATTAGATTAAATGTGTAATGAGAATTATCTCGAAAAATATCAGAAACATCTAAAGACACCATCAGTTTCATAAGACATAAAATATTTGTCTTAAAAATGAAAATCATATTCAAATGAGTTATTTTGCATTGGGGAAGGCTTACTTGAAGATTCTAACAATACACTTCTGTCTCTGGAATAGGGAATGAAAGGCAAGCCAACGCAGTGTGAAGGCTGCTGTGTTATTTTGGGAAGTATAATAGTGAAAACATGATGTGATTACAGGAGGGAGAATGGTGGCAAGTAGACTCCCAGCAGGCAGACCCACCACAGCTCCTGGGGGCTTTCTCTGGCCCACTCTGCCTTGTGCGTGGGTTTCCCTTTCCCTCCCTTAATTTTTGAGTACTCTGGGATGGTTGGGACCATGCTGGGCAGTTTCGAGTCATGGCTTAGCTCTTTAGTGGGGCACAGCAAATCTTGGTTCCAGTCATTTTCACTTCTCCTAAATGATGCTATTAGTGACACCTGCTGTTAGGGTATTCCAGGACAGCAGCAAGCAGGTAGCCACTTGCCTGAGTACAAGGGTGGCATGGGCCTGGGAATATGCTTTGATTTTCAGCTCAGTCTACTATTGCTATGACGTAAACTGCTTTCTTTACTTCCCATTGGACTATCCCTGTTAGTTCCTAATAGCTTCATTTGGAAGCTAAAAAAAAAACCAAAACACTTTGTTTTTCCTCTTTCTTCTTTCTCTCCACCCCTCAAACCGCCTATAACAAACAATCCTAATACTCCTCTAGGTAATGTGACTGGATT
>CAUYON010148757.1:0-10514 GCA_963573935.1 Arctocebus calabarensis
TCTTTACAAGGTTGCAGAGAACATCCCTGTACTTACTGTGGTATCTAAAAGAATAACTGGTCAAATAATTTTTATAAGTAAAATGAGTGCTTATGTGAAGCCAGGTACTGTTCCAAGTGCCTTATAAGAATTAAAATATTAATCCTCCTTATAACCACAGATACATTTATCATTATAATGTTGTAGGTCAACAGTCCCCAAAAGACCTGAATCTGTCTCGGCCTGTCTTAGCCTTAGCCTTGGTCCCCAGCAGGCCCCCTCTCCTTGGGTTAATTCTGAGAACAGGTTTCTGACAAGGAAGTTCTCTGAGTTCCCAAACACTCCTAGCCATAGGTTGAAACAATGGTGAAAACTCACTCAAGCAGAGTTTCCCAAGCCAAGTTAGTCCTCGTGCCAACTGCCATGATGCAACCCCCTGTGCCAGCCCCCTGACTGTAGCCCCACCCTGCACTAACTGCCTCAATGTAACCCCCTGAACTAACCACCTGACTGTAATCCTGCCCTATAACTAGCCACGTTCTGCTTTTGTACATGCTTGCTTTGCCACATCAGCACAAAAGGGGTATATAAATCAGCCTGTACTGCACTTAGGGGCCGTTTGCCCTATGGGGCAGCGGTCTGCCTATGCAGGTGTAATAAATCATCACCATGTGATTTGAACCTAAAGTGGGGTAGTGTTTTCTCATGGGTGGCGAGAGTTACAATAATTATTCCCACTTTACAAATGAGGAAACATACATATAAAAACAACTTAAAGATAACTTACCTAAAGGTCATTCATCTATTAAGTGGCAAAATCAGGAAAAAAATGTCTAAATCAGTTTACACCAAAGTGTATGAGTACTTGTCTACTAAGATTACTAAAATTAGTAGTCTTATATTTTGACTATCCAATTAAATAATCACAGGAGGACGTGGTTTAAAATAAAAGAGATGTTGAAAAAGAAGCCAAATCCTCTAGCAGAACAGAAGAAAAAGTTTTTGGTCTCTTGATCCAAAAAATATCTTGAATTTTGCAGAATCAGAGAACCTCCAGATAAGGGTTGAGTCGAGTCCTCCAGGGGCATAGTTTGGAGGGAACAAGATTATAGCCAATAGAGGAAAGACAGGCTCAAGATTTTTTCATGACTCTACTAGGTCTGATACACAACATAATTAGAGAAAGTTATTTGTGGGATTTTTTTTCCTTGTCAGGGTCATAGAGCCCTTCCCCGATCAGGGCAGGCTCTACAGAATTCAAACAGCACGGATGAGAAAAACTACTTCAACAGATGGCAGAAACAAATTCATCTCTATAAGAGACCACCAACATTACATTGGTCCCAAGCACTGTTCCTCATATTTAAAATTTTTACTCTTCCAAAGAATTCTCCAAGATAGGTATTACTATTCTCCTTACTGAACAAATGAGAAACCAAACACAAAGAGATTAAGTAACTTGCTCACAATGATTCAGCAAGGATTGATTTGGTATTTAAACCCAGGCTATCCAGTTAAGAGTCCATATTTTTTTTTCCTTTGGAATTTTTTAAATTCAGATTAATGTGAGGGTACAATTAGGTTACAATGTTTGGACTGGTTAAGAAGAGACGCTGCTCTAGTTGAGTCCCACACCCAGAAGGTGTGTCATGTACTCTTACATTGTGCCCATTAAGTGGGAGCACACTCTTCCTTCTCACTCATCCCCTATACCCCCTCCCCGATCTTGAACTGAATCGAGTTTTTCTCTTATGTGGGCATGTATTAGTACTGATCTACTGGCTTACAGTCAATACTCTCTACTGTTAGCTCCCACTTCTTCATATACTAAATCATAAAAATATTAACACAGAAGTTTTTATTAAATAAAAGGCAGGAAATTATAATAAATATATGTTATTTGTTACTCACTAAGTTTAACTGATCCTTCCATCCCCAAAAGCACATTGTCACTTTTGATGTCTCTGTGGATTACTTGATTAGCATGTAAAAACTCCAAAGCCTGTAAACACTGAACAGAAGAAAAACACCTATTAATTAAACAGTCCCTAAAAAGTCTAAGGGAGGTTCACAGACAGTAGTTATGGCTTGAACACTGCCTCTACTATCCAGAAGACCCTCTAATAGTTAAGCTCATAAAGAAATCCCCTCATATGCAAAGTTATGAAAATAAGATATCTAAATTAGATGTGCTTCCACTCTCTCATTTTACCCAGAGACATTATTAAGTAATGTTTTATCTTGTTCTTTCTCTGCCACTGAATAGTTAAAACCCTGAGAATACCACTCAGTCTTCAACAGTCTCACTTATAAAATGATGAGTGGGTCAGGTGCAGTGGCTCACACCTGTAATCCTAGCACTTTGGAAGGCTAAGGCAATAGGACTGCTTGAGCCCAGGACTTCAAGACCAGCCACAGCAAGAGAGAGAACCTATCTTTACTAAAAATAGAAAATCAGCTGGGCATTGTGGTATATGCCTGTAGTCCCAGCTACTTGGGAGGCTAAGACAGGCGCATTGCTTAAGCCCAGGAGTTTGAGGTTACTATGAACTGTAACAAAGCCACTGCACTCTACCCAGGGCAACAGAGCAAAACTATGTATGTATGTATGTATAAATACGATGATGGGTGGATCTACATAATTTCTAAGCTTTCTCAGGTTTAAATGCCTAAAGATGTACAGTACTTGGTAAACATGCATGAACTCTTCAGAAATCATATCAAGAGTAATGCATACATTTGTGATCATTCCCACTTGAATTATTACTCAGAAGTCTAATTAATGTTAGCCACTAATAAGTGGGTAAGATTCTGAGTGGCCTGGCTCCATTTAGCTGTTCATCAATGTGACTCAAAATGTCTTCATTTTTTTCTGTGGTAGATTTTATATTAAACTGTATTATCCCCAACCTAGACACAAATAATGAAAGAGTAATTTTCCTTTTATGCCACATTTCAGAAAGCATGGAGTCAAAAAGGATAAACTCCTCCATTTTTTAAATACAAGACTGAGATAAGCTCTCAAAAATTTGCTTGCCCTGGTGTTTTTTAGTATAAGTGATTAGAACAAATAAAGTCTGTATGTTATTTAAATTGACTAAAAATCTCATTCAAAATGCTCTATTATTCATTTAAGAAAAAACAGATAAATCAGGTTTTACTACATTATATTGACTAGGTATTACTCGGGTTTTTAAAAAGAACAAAACTCCAGAAAAATACTTGTGCAAATAAACTTGTCAAAAAGTTTTGGCACACAGAAGAAAACCCAAGTGAATGGCAATCAGAGAACTCTAAATAATTTTTATATCAACTTTGAAAAACTGTATTAGAAAAATAAATGTATTATAAATAGACAACTTATTTTTATCAGCTTTTAAGAAAATATACTTAGATTCTTTGTTAAGGAATATCATATTAATAATCATTAAAGAGTTCTTACTTCCTCCTTTCAAACAAAGAGGTGATACCCCTCAGGTAGAACACAATTAACTTAGAATTAAAGTTTTCAAACAATATTTTTAACACCTGAATGAAAGGTGAAAAAGGAAAACATATATTTCATAACATGAACAAAGTTCATAATTTACTTAAATATCACCACAAAATTGTTGGAAGCCAAATCATAGAAAACACAATAATCTGATAATCTTTTATTTATTTTCTTAGACTAGTTTTTATTTTATTTTATTTTATTTATTTTTTGAGACAGAGCCTCAAGCTGTCACCCTGGATAGAGTGCTGTGGCATCACAGCTCACAGCAACATCCAATTCCTGGGCTCAAGCGTCTCCTGGTTCCGCCTCCCAAGTAGCTGGGACTACAGGCGCCTGCCACAACGCCCAGCCATCTTTTGGTTGCAGCCGTCATTGTTGTTTGGGGGGCCTGGGCTGGATTCAAACCCACCAGCTCAGGTGTACGTGGCTGGCGCCTTAGCCCATTGAGCCACAGGCGCTGAGCCTCACTTTTTATTTTTTATGTGTACAAATTTATGGAGTACATATGCAATTTTGTTACATGCAGAGATTTCGTGGTAGTAGTGTTCAAGTCAGGGCTTTTAGGGCATCCATCACCTGGTCTTACAAATTTTTAATTAAATTTATAAATTGCTCTTTTTGACAATGATTCTTAAAGATCTTTGAAGTTTCAATGATAAAAAGCAAACCCTTAACCCAAGCCTCATCTGTAGAAAAAGATTAGATATAAATATAAGAAGGAAGACTTGTTTTTGGCTTAGACTTAGGCAATTTGGCAAAGTTCTACTGGCTTAAGCAAACAATATATCTAGAAATGCATTAATGAATATAAAGAAACAAACAGTTTCTTCACATCAGTGAACTCACATAAAGCCAGAAGCAGACTTATTGATATTTAAGGTTAACATGTGTCCTGCTTCATCAGAGATGCTCCCAGCATCCTCTGCTAACTGGTGTTATTTTTAATGGTGTGCTGTTTGGTTCTTAAATGTGTCTTGTTGGGATGGTAAACTATCAGTATTACCCTACTGAAATTTACCTGTGAATCTAGCTCTTTAAAGGTCCATAATTCATTCGCAAATTATCTCATACTTAAAAGAAAGGACTGAAAGTCTCATGTAGAATCAAATAGTATGGAGACACTTGCAGAGAATACGTGTATAGAGAAAGCATCTGACATGACAATAATTAACCATACAAAAAAACTTTCCTTTTTTCACCTCCTGTTAGAACTACATATTACTTTATCAAAAGGGGAGCAAACCTACCTCTCTACATACAGCAGCAATCTGTGCTTCATCCATGCAGGTTTCTGTTACAACATCAGTAAGTGACCCACCAGCAAGGTACTCCATTACCACAAACAATTCATCTCCCACCAGGTAACTAGAAACAAGGTAACAAAATATGCTCACATTTTTTTTTTTCTAAACACAAAGAATTCTGTGTTGAAGAATTTAGAGGTTTAACACCCTTTAAAACAAGACAGCTGGTAGCTTGAGAGCTAGGAAAAAAAACTGAAAAGGTGCTAGGTAACAGCAAAGAAAAATAAAACTGAGAGTCATTATGATCCTAAATCATCTGAAAATTGTAGTTTGCCCATAATTGTAGTTAACAGAATATACATAGATTATTGCATAACGTATTAGGGCAGAAATTATTAGTCCTGTTTTATAGGTAAAACAAAAGAAGGTTGGAGAGGTTATGCAACTAGTGACAGAACCAGAATCTGAACCCAAGTATCAATGATTCCAAAGCCTATAGATTACCTTAACCACTATGCCGCAATGACTTGAAATACTATTTTTTCTTTTGAAACACTATTTTTAAAAGCAGGGAAAAGTTTATTTCCATAAACATGGTCCTCATAACTAAAGGTAAAGCTTCAAAGTATATTATTTTCCTTATTCTAAACAAATTTAAATATGAAAGAAAATCACCTATAATGTTCATCTGTAATACAACCACTATTATCATTTTCAATTAATCATCTTCTATTTATACATATGAGTGCTTCTTTAAAAACACAGCTGATTTGCCGAATTATTATATTAAAAATAAAAACACAGGTGTAATAATACACAAAATTTCCTATTCTGTTTTTTTGTTCCACTGTTCAACATCAATCCCAAAGTTAAATGAAGTTTTGGTAGACACATACGATTTGTCCATGAAGGACTGTATCTGAAATAAAAATTGATCTAATAGTTTAAAAACTGTGTGTCCAGGCTCGGTGCCTGTGGCTCAACGGGCTAAGGCGCCAGCCACGTACACCTGAGCTGGCGGGTTCGAATCCAGCCTGGCCCCACCAAACAACAATGACGGCTGCAACCAAAAAATGGCCAGGCACTGTGGCGGGCACCTGTGGTCCCAGCTACTTGGGAGATGGAGGCAGGAGACTGGCTTGAGCCCAGGAGTTGGAGGTTGCTGTAATGCCACAGCATTCTATCCAGGGTGACAACTTGAGGCTCAGTCTCAAAAACAAACAAACAAACAAACAAACAAACACACAAACAAAAAACTGTGTGTCCAGTCACCTGCTAGTTAAGACATGAATCATAGCCAACTATTCCTTAATGTTTTTGCTTCTACAATTTACAATGAATATAAACACCATCACCTATGTCCTTAATTTAACTGCCTTTTCTCACCTGCCAAGTGATATCCTTATAGACAAAGAACTTTCTAAAACTGTAATATGCTATTCTTACCTCTCATCTTCCTTCTTCAATTACTTCTCAGCATTGTCATTTTACCCTCAAGTGACTAATTTCTGCAAACCATATAAGACTTAAAATTTCCACATTTTTAATCTCAATGTTTAAGAAATATTCATACTTACCTGTCTAAGAAGTTAACTATGTTAGGATTCTTTAATTCTTTCATCACCAGAATCTCATTAATGATTAATTCCTTCTTTGGCTGTTTCTGCAAATTAATCTGTTTGATAGCAACCTATGATGAAAACAAAACAGAAAAAAATCAGAACTAGTTTCCTAAATGTCTTAGAAAATTAATAATTTATTGTAGGAGTACTGAATTACACAATGTGATTATTCACAGATAATACTTTTATTTCTATATTGCCTATATATAATGCTTTGTAATACATAAAGCCTAACTATTAACATTTTTAGACTTTTTTTTTGGAGACAGAATCTTGCTCTGCTACCTAGACTGTAGTATAGTGGTGTAATCATAGCTTACTGCAACTTTGAACTACTGGGTTCAGGCTATCCTCCTGCCTCAGCCTTCCCAAAAGCTGGGACTTCAGGTGTGTACACCTAGCTCGTTTTCCTTATTTTGTGTAGATATGGAGTTTTATTATCTTGCCCAGGCTGGTCTTGAATTCTTGGCCTCAAGTGATCCTCTCAAAGTTGCTGGGATTATAGGCATAAGCCACCATGGGCAGCCTAGAATTATACTGAAGTTGATTAAGCAAGCCAAGGTCAGTCCAGCACTAGGAATTAATCCTCTTTACTTTTCAAGCTGAGAAAATAATTTTTTAATATTCATTTATTACAATGAACTAATAATTCCTTCTTTGTTCCCCTAATGTCGGAGTGCTATAAAATTACACAGAATAATTCTTTCAATATGTTCAACTAAAGAAAAGATTTCTACTGATTATTCTCAGTTTTACCTAGTTTCCTCCTATCTGAAACACCAATGATAACATTCAAAAGTATATAAAGTAGCTACCTCCTGTCCCAACGCCACATCAGTTGCAGTGAAAACTGTACCAGAAGCCCTAGAGCGAGAAAAGATACAACCAGATTTCAGGTTTCTAATCACTGTAACTTATTACATCCAAAGACTTTATACTTAGAGCAACTAAAAAAAGATTAAAGAACATTTGAGACTTAACATCTTTAAAAAGAGCAAAAGCAGGGCAGCACCTGTGGCTCAGTGAGTAGGGGCTAGCCCCATATACTGAGGGCTGAGGGCTCTAACCCAGCCCCAGCTAAACTGCAACAAAAAAACAGCCGGGCGTTGTGGCAGGCACCTGTAGTCCCAGCTACTTGGGAGGCTGAGGCAAGAATCACCTAAGCCCAAGAGCTGGAGGTTGCTGTGAGCTGTGACGCCACAGCACTCTACCAAGGGCTACAGAGCGAGACTCTGTCTTTAAAAAAAAAAAAAAGGCTCGGCGCCTGTGGCTCAACGGCCTTACACCTGAGCTGGCAGGTTTGAATCCAGCCCGGCCTGCCAAACAACGACGGCTGCAACCAAAAAATGGCCGGGCGTTGTGGCAGGCGCCTGTAGTCCCGGCCACTTAGGAGGCAGAGGCAAGAGACTCACTTGAGCCCAGGAATTGGAGGTTGCTATGAGCTGTGATGCCACGGCACTCTATCCAGGGTGACAGCTTGAGGCTCTGTCTCAAAAAAAAAAAAAAAAGAGCAAAAGCAAAGACCAAAGGAAAGGGGGGAAAAAGAAGAAAAAGAAGCAATCCGTGAGGCTAAAACTTAGGTTTGAAACATTTCAGACTTTAAAAAATATAAGGAAAAATAAGATAAAGAAATATATATAACATACACTCATGGATAAACTTCTCTGCTTAAGAAACAAAGAACTGCAAATATACTGGAAGATTCCTGTGTGTCCTTTCTGACAGTATCCTCCTTTCTCCCAAAAGTAACCTATACTTTGATGTGTAGCATTCCATGCATTTCTCTATACTTTTAACTACAAAGAACTTAGGTATATATCTCCGTAAAATATACTCAGCCTAACGTTTTGTTTTTGGAGATAGAGTCTCAGTCTGTTACCCCTGGTAGAGTGCCATGGTGTCCCAGCGCACAGCAACCTCAAACTCCTACGCTTAAGTGATCCTCTGGCCTCAGTCTCCTGACTAGCTAGGACTACAGGCCCCCATCACAATGCCTGGCTACATTTTCTTTTTTTTTTTGTAGAGATAGGATCTTGCTCTTTGCTCAGGCTGGTCTCAAACTCCTGAACTCAAGCAATCCACCTATTTTGGCCTCCCAAAGTGCTAGGATTACTCTAGATAGATAGAGTGCTAGGTGTGAACCATCACAACCAGCTTAACCTAACTTTTAAACTTCAAATAGTGTAATTTTATGTGTTTTTCTGTGATTTGCTTTTGTTTTTCAACACTGAGTTTATGACAGACATCTTGACAGACATCTATATGGATATTATACTTGTTCATTCACCATTACTGTGTATTATTCAGTACATAATTTATCCATTACCGTGATTGAAAATAGTAAGATGGCTCCGCACCTGTAGCATAACGGTTATAGCGCTGGCCACACACACCAAGGCTAACGGGTTCAAACCCAGCCAGGACCAGCTAAACAATTACAATGGCAAAAAAAAAGCCAGGCATTGTGGTGGCGCCTGTATTCCCCGCTACTTGGGAGACTGAGGCAACAGAATCACCTAAGCCCGAGAGTTTGAGGTTGCTGTGAGCTGTGACGCCACAGCATTCTACTAAGGGTGACATAATGAGACTGTCTCAAAAAAAAAAAAGAGTTGGCGGTTGCTGTAAGCTGTGATGCCATGGCATCTACCCAGGGCAACAACTTGAGACTCTGTCTCAGAAAAAAAAAAAAAAAAAAGGTAAGACGGTTTTCAGTATTTTGTTATAAAAACCAGTACTGTAATTGAGATTTAGAAATTCATATGGTGGCTCAATGGGCTAAGGCGCCAGTCATGTACACCTGAGCTGGCGGGTTCGAATCCAGCCCGGCCTGCCAAACAACAATGACGGGTGCATCCAAAAAATGGCCGGGCGTTGTGGTGGGCACCTGTAGTCCCAGCTACTTGGGAGGCAGAGGCAAGAGACTCGCTTGAGCCCAGGAATTGGAGGTTGCTGCGAGCTGTGATGTCATAGCACCCTATCCAGGGTGACAGCTTGAGGCTCTGTCTCCAAAAATAAATAAATAAATAAATAAATAATTCCTTGTATCTTCTTGGACCATCATGGAATAAAAGTTGAACTCAGTAACAACAGGAATCTGCATACTGATAAAAAAAAAAAAGGAAGCTAAATAACCTTATGCTGAATGATAGCTGGGTCACAGAGGAGATTAAGAAGGAAATTATCAAATTTTTGGAACAAAACGATAATGAAGACACAAATTACCAGAACCTCTGGGGTACCTCTGGGATAAGATGTAATTTATAGCACTGCAAGCTTTCCTGGAGAGAACAGAAAGAGAGGAAGTTAACAAATTAATGGGACATCTCAAGCAACTGGAAAAGAAAGAACAGTCTAATCCCAAACCCAGCAGAAGAAAAGAAATAACCAAAATTAGAGCAGAATTAAATGAAATTGAAAACAAAAGGATTATACGATAGATCAATAAATCAAAAAGTTGTTTTCTTGTAAAGGTCAATAAAATAGATAAATCTTTGGCTAACTTAACCAGGAAAAAAAGAGTAAAATCTCTAATTTCATCAATCAGAAATGGTAAAGATGAAATAACAGCAAACTTCTCAGAAATTCAAATAATCCTTAATGAATATTACAAGAAATTCTATTCTTAGAAATATGAAAATCTGAAGGAAATAGACTAATACTTGGAAGCACACCACCTTCCTAGACTTAGCCAGAATGAAGTGGAAATGTTGAACAGGCCTAATACCATCAACTGTACAAAATCTCCCTAAAAAGAAAAGCCTATGGGCAGTGCCTGTGGCTCAAAGGGGTAGGGCACCGGCCCCATATGTTGGAGGTGGCAGGTTCGAACTGAGCCCCAGCCAAAAACTGCAAAAAAAGTACAAAATAAATAAATAAATAAATAAAAGCCCGGGACCAGATGGCTTCACGTCAGAATTCTACTAAATCTTTGAAGAGGAACTAGTACCTATATTACTCAACCCTTTCCAAAATATAGAAAAGGAAGGAATACTACCCAACACATTCTATGAAGCAAACATCACCTTGATCCTCAAACCAGGAAAAGACCCAACAAGAAAAGAAAATTATAGACCAATATCACTAATGAATATTGATGCAAAATATTCAATAAGATTCTAGCAAACAGAATCCAGCAAAACATCAAATTATACACCATGACCAAGTGGGTTTTTT
>CAUYON010148766.1:0-12743 GCA_963573935.1 Arctocebus calabarensis
TTTTTGAGACAGAGCCTCAAGCTGTCACCCTGGATAGAGTGCTGTGGCATCACAGCTCACAGCAACCTCCAATTCCTGGGCTCAAGCGAGTCTCCTGCCTCTGCCTCCCAAGTAGCTGGGACTACAGGAGCCCGCCACAACGCCCGGCTATTTTTGTTTGGGTTGCAGCTGTCATTGTTGGTTGGCGGGCCCAGCCTGGATTCGAACCCGGCAGTTCAGGTGTACGTGGCTAGCGCCTTAGCCCGTTGAGCCACAGGCGCCGAGTCCATCTTTTTTTTTGATACAGAGTCTCACTTTGTCACCCTCGGTAGAGTGCTATGGCATCACAGCTCACAGCAACCTCCAACTCTTGGGCTTAAGCAATTCTTTTGCCTCAGCCTCCCAAGTAGCTGGGGCTTCAGGTGCCCACCACAAAGCCTGGCTATTTTTTGTTGCAGCTGTCATTGTTGTTTCAACTGGCCCAGGTTAGAACCCACCAGCCTCAGTGTGTGTGGCTGGCATTGTAACCACTGTGCTATGACCATCCAGCCTCTTACTTGTGTTTGTAAAGGACCATGTAGGCTCCTGGCTCCTGTGTGGAAAAATAAAGAATGAGGGAGACAAGGTGGAAGCAGAGGGACCTGGGAGGGAATTGTTCCCATTGGCCAAGATGATGTTCCCGGGAATTAGGCTGAATAGGTAAGAAATGGCAAGAAAACTAGCCAGTAGAATTTGCCAAGAGATTAGATGTGGATATGAGGAAAAGAGCAAAAGATGAGCCATTGAAAGAATGAAAGAAAAAGATTGCAATTTACCTACATAAAAAAAGAAAACAAAGGGTGGCGCCTATGGCTCAGTGAGTAGGGCGCCAGCCCCATATACCAAGGGTGGCGGTTTCAAACCCAGCCCTGGCTGAACTGCAACAAAAAAATAGCCAGGCGTTGTGGTGGGCACCTGTAGTCCCAGTTACTCGGGAGGCTGAGACAAGAGAATGGCCTAAGCCAGGAGCTAGAGGTTGCTGTGAGCCATGAAGCCATAGCACTCTAGCAAAGGTGACAAAGTGAGACTCTGTCTCTAAAAAAAGAAAAAGAAAGAAAAAAAAACAAAGAAGTACCAGTTAGGATGGTGAGTTGAGAAATAATCAAAAATTTGCTGTTAAACACGTTTGTGTTTAAGATGACTGTTGGACATCCAAGTGGGGTAGTCAAGTGTGGAATTCAGGGGGATGGGCCGGGGGAGTCTGGAGTAGTCACTACATACAGGGCATGTGAGATGAAGCGATGGGCTTAGGAAGACATGCGGACAGAGAAGAGGTTGGAGGGGGGAGCCCTGGGTATTCTAATGTTTACCACACAGAGATAGGAGGAGGAATCAGCCTCAGATCCCGAGAAAGAATGGCTTGTGAAGTGGAAGTGAGAACTAGAAGGGAGTGGAGTTTCGGAAGTTAGCAACAATGTTGACTACAGTTAGGTCAAGAGGAGGGCTGACATCAACCCGTGAAAGGATAAATACACTGTGGTCTACGTGTGGTCTACGTATACCGTGGAATACTATTCTCCATAAAAAGGAGACTTTGGCTCGACGCCTGTGGCTCAACGGGCTAAGGCGCCAGCCACGTACACCTGAGCTGGCGGGTTCGAATCCAGCCCGGACCCACCAAACAACAATGACTGCTGCAACCAAAAAAGGGCGGGGCGTTGTGACAGGCGCCTGTAGTCCCAGCTACTTGGGAGGCGGAGGCAAGAGATTCGCTTGAGCCCAGGAATTGGAGGTTGCTGTGAGCTGCGATGCCACAGCACTCTATCCAGGTTGATAGCTTGTGGCTCTGTCTCAAAAAAAAAAAAAAAAAAAAAGGAGACTTTACCTCTTTTGTATCTACCTGGATGGATTTGGAGAACATTCTCCTAAGTACAGTGTTACAAGAATGGAAAAGCAAGTATTCAATGTACTCACTACTAATACGAAACTAACAGATGAACAACTACAGGCCCATGTAAGAGAAAAACATGACTACAATCAAATACGGGGGCAGGGGGAGTGGGAAGGAGGGAGGAGGTTTGCTGTGCTGCCACCTGCCGACAGGCACAATGCAGAGGTGTATGACACACCTCCTGGGTGAAGGGCTCAACTACAACTTGGACTTTACCTAACAAATGCAAACAATGTAACCTACATTGCTTGTATCCTTATACCAATTTGAAATTTTAAACAACAAAAAAAATTTTTTAAAGATGAGGGCTGAGTCTTGATGGTTGGAGTTGGCAATGTGCAAATTCTTTCCAGCCTTGATCGAGTAGTTTGGTGGGGTGTTAAGGGCCAAAATCTGCTATAGAATAAACTCAAGAGATTGTAAAAAAAAACAGAAAGTGAGGAAAAGTATGGAAAACTCTTTTGAAAGGTCTTGCCATTAAGGAGAGCAGAGAAATGGAGTGGAAACTAGAATGAAATGTAGGGGTAAGGCAGAGTCTTCCTTGCTGTTTTAGGATGATCTATCAGCAGATTTGAGTGCTGATGAGAAAGAGTCCAGAGAGACAAGACTGTTGATGATGGAAGATAGAGGCAAACAGTAAGAACAACACCCTTGAGTTGGTGAGGTAGCATAGTTCCCAGCATAGCAGAGGAGGTGATGTTTTTAGGCTGAGTGCATAACAATTCAGCCGTTGTACCAGGAGAGGTGAACTGCAGAATGATGAAGCTTTTAGGTCGCAAACTATTACGCCTGGAAGTTTCTTTCCAGCTGCTTGCCATAAGGTGGCAGTAGAAGGCTTCATATAAACCAAATAACTCTAGAAGTGTACTTTTGGGAAAATGGCAAAGCTGAATTCCATTGAAGTTGACTTGGAATACATTTTTTTAAAAGACACAATCGATATTCTGAAGGACATGCTTCTGCCTCTCGTCCTTTCAGCCTCATCTGAAATATTATCTTCCCAGTCAGTCTTTCTCTGTCCAACTTAAGAAGGTGACACCCACGAAGACTCTTGAAGGATACGTGGCATTCATGACGGGCAATTATTAATACTTAGGCAACCATTACAGGGACTGACCTGAGAGCAAGGAGAGGCAGAAATTGCAATTGGAGATGATTTCAGTAGTGCAGAGATGCCAATGGAACTAGAGCAGGGAGTATGATGCTGTGATTTATAATGAGAAATAATACAGTGTGTCCATAAAGTTCATGTCCAATTAAAATTGCACATGAACTTTATGGACAACCTTTATTTGGTCTTCATCCTGTTCCCTGGCACACAGCTCCTAAGTCCCTTGGAATCTCCAAACTGATTTGTACCTAATGAGATAACTGGTGGCTGGGGGCCCTGGACAACCTCAGATGGAGGCTGGTTACCAGGGGAATTCATTGTGTGATTAGAGGATTGGGACTTTCACCCCTAACTGGCCCCCATCTCCAAGGAGGGGAGAGTGGATGAAGGTTGACTTAATCACCAATGGCCAATGTTAAAATTAAGTATCAAGCTTCATACTCAAGCTTCCAAAAAGACCCAAAAACTTCTGAAAGGTCCCTCCTGGTTGCTGAGCAAGTCTATGTTCAGAGAGGGTGGTGCGCCTTAACTCCATGGGATAGAGATTCTTGTTTTCAGGACACTTCTGAACCCTGCCTTATTATTTCTTCATGAAGCTGTTCATTTGCATTCTTTAAAATATTCTTTGTATTAATAAAACTATATGGGCTCAGCCTCTAGGGCTCCAGCCACACTGTGGCTGGTGGGTTCGAACCCAGCCCAGGCCAGCTAAGACAACAATGACAACTGCCACAACAACAACAAAAAAATAACCAGGCATTGTAGCAGGCATCTGTAGTCCCAGCTACTTGGGAAGCTGAGGCAAGACAATCGCTTAAGTCCAAGGTTGCTGTGAGATGTGATGCCACAGCATTCTACTGAGGGTGACATAGTGAGACTCTGTCTCAAAAAAAATAAAAGATAAAACTATGTAAATCATCAATAATGAGAAAAGTGTTTCCCCAAGTTCTATGTGTTGCTCAACCAAAGCAAATGATCAAACCTAGGAAAGAGGCTGGGGGAACCCCCAATTTATAGCCAGCCAATCAGAAGTACCAGAGGCCTGGACTCACATCTGACAGCTTCTGAGAGGAGGGGAGTCCTGTGGGACTGAGGGATTTCGGGGATCTGACAGTTACTCCAGGTAGACAGCATAGGAAGTGAGTTAAATTATCAGACATCCATCCACACTCGTGTGGTCACAGAAGTGTTCTGTGAGAGTATTGTAAAAGAAAACAGCAGCAGAAAACACCTTCACCTAGCTGGAGTTTCCTAGTAAACATGGAAATGACAGAACAGGCTTTATATAGGTTGGGTATTTCTTATCCAAAATGCTTGGAATCAGAAGTGTTTCAGATGTCAGATATTTTAGATTTTGGATTATTTCCCTATACATAATGTGATATCTTGGGGATGAGACCCAAAGGTCTCTAAACACAAAATTCATTTATGCCTCATATATACCTCATACACATGGCCCGAAGCTCATTTTATACAATGTTTTTAATAATTTTGTGCATGAAACAAAGTTTTGACTGTTACTTGTCGCACAAAGAATTCCACATCAGGTGTGAAGTTTTCCTCTTGTAGCATCATGTCAGTGCTCAAAAACTTTGGATTTTGGAGCATTTCACATTTCAGATGTTCCCAGTAGGAATGCTCAACGTGTACCTGTAGGAAAGGGAGACACCAAGAGGGCTCTCAGATCTCCAGCATGTGTGGACAGGAAGGTGGTGACATGAACCAAATGCCGGAGGGAAGAGTAAGGAGGCAGAGCCAGTTGGAGGGGACAGATGGGGAGGCTGGTGGGTTTGGACTGTGTTGTCTGCAGTCTGGGGACACCGCGAGAGGAAGGTGTGCAGTGTTACCACAGATGGGTGCCTGGGGGAGAGGTCTGGGCTGAGGCCATGGAATTGGTTATTGTCGGCCTAGTTAGTCATAAGAGCGGGTGACACCTGCTGGGCAGAGCATATGGAATGAAAAGGACATCAACCTTGACCATCCCCCATCTCAAAGGCTGGGCAAAGGACCAAAGTCCACCCAGAAAGAACAGTTGGAAAAGTGTGAAGAGAATCAAGAGAATGTGGCATTGTGGGAACCCAGATGGTTTCAAAAAGGAGACTGCGTTAGGCTGCCAGGGCCACCAGAAGGAAGACCACAGACGCCTTCAACAATGGAAATCTATGTTCTCACAGTCCTGGAGGCTGGAAGTCTGAGGTCAGGGTGTCTGCAGGGCTGGTTTCTTCTGAGGCCGCTCCTCTTGGCTTGCGGACAGCCACCTTCTCCCTGTGTCCTCACATGGTCTTCTTTTGTGCGTGTCCTCATCTCTCCTTCTTATAGGACACCAATCACATTGGGTCAGGGGTCCACCATAATAACCTCATTTTAACTTCATTCCTTCTTCAAAGACCCTGTCTCCAAATACAGTCACATTCTGAGGTCCTGGGGGCAAGACTCCAACATATACATTTGGAGGGGACCAAAACTCAGTCCAAAACAGAGGGTACAGGCAAGGATAGATAGAATCAAACATAGCATGTAGACCCAGTAATTTAAAGGTGAAAAGTGTTTTCTGGATTGGGCAATTGTGCTCAGTTGTGCTTGTGCTGAAGCCAGGTAGCAGTGGATTGTACAGGAAATCTTTGCATGGAAACTAATCCCCTTTGGAGAAACGTGGATACGTGCATATGCCAAGGGACTTCAGAAGAGTGATTATTAACATCCCTGACGATTTTTGTCTTTTGTAAAGCAAAGTGTAAGGCTATTTGGTACCAAATTATTGAAATGTTATGAATATTATGAGATGACTTCTAGAGCAAAGTAATTTCATTTATTAAACACACTTTATGATTTAATTTATTATATCCTCACAATAAATCTACAAAGCATTATTTTTATCTTCATTACTGAGTTAAGAAAATGAGGCTTTTGGGGGTGTAAAGAATTTTTCCATGGTGATATTGCTGCAGATAACTGGGCCGGGAGTCACACTCTTGGCTATTTAAAATTTCCAAAGCCACTACCCTGAACAACTTCATTCTATTGTCTCTGTTTAAAGTAGACAGTCCTTAAATTAGAGATGGATTATTTACTAAAAGTCTGTTTGTAAGTAATTTGCTTGGAGCTTGGAATATTTTTTTCTCACAGAAATGTGATTGGTGGTAACTGGGATTCCACCAGCCCACAGACACATGTTTAAAGTATAATGTATGAGAAATGCTATTTTTGTACAAAAAAAAAAAAATCTAAGTCTTCTGCCAAACCACTGATTAACTCAAACAATAAAGCAAGAATACTGTTGAGCTAGAAACTTTTAAAAATAATTTTAAATGCTAGGACTTGATTAAATGCTGATAAGGAAGTAAGTAGGAGAAAGGTCTGAACATTTTTGTGAACATTTGACTTGGAACTGCTGTTTCTTTATCCTGTCCAAATTACTTCAAACGTTATGGCTCTCCAGCCCCGCCCCCTACTTGAGTCAAGTCATTCACTGTCCACGATTGGGAGTTTCTTGACTCTTAAAGGTAATTTTGAGATGAACAGAAAATTTTCTTGAAAATTAGTTTACAAGTATAATATGCTTCGAATATAGTAACTAGCATATATGTGCTGGCTACTCTCCTAGGCTCTTTGAATATATTAACTCTTTTAATCTCTATAACAACCCTATTGTTGCTCCTGGTTTATAACAGGGAAATGGGAGCCCAGAGAGACAAACAACTTCCCACATTCACACAGCTAGCCAGTCAATAGCAGAGCCAGCATCCAAACCCACACTGTTAGTCCCTTTAAATGGGAGGCAAGGAACTACTGAATATATGTATATCACGTATGTGATGTTAATTTGGCTGTGTTATGGTTCTGGGTTGTCTGGTCAAACACCAGTCCAGATGTTGCTGTGTAGGTAGGGTAGCATTTAAATCAGCAGACTTTGAGCAAAGCAGAGGATCCCCCACAATGCGGGTGGGCCTCATCATATCAGTTGAAGGTCTTAAGAGCAAAGACTAAGGTCCTCCCCAAGAAGAGGAAATTCAACCTCTAGAATGCCACATAGAAATTCTGCCCATGTGGTGGCGCCTGTGGCTCAAAGGAATAGAGCTCCAACCATACATGCTGGAGGTGGCAGGTTCAAATGCAGCCCCGGCCAAAAACTGCAAAAAAAAAAAAGAAAGAAAGAAAGAAATTCTGCCTGTTTTCAGCCTTTGGACTCAAGACTGCAGTATCAACTCATCCAAATTTTTAGCCTGCTCATATCTCCTGGAGATTTCAAACTTGCCAGCTCCAAAAACCGTGGGAGACAATTCCTTAAAATCTGTCTCACTTTTTGATCAGTCAACAGATCAATAGACAGATGATAGGTAGATTGATCCTATTGGTCTGTTTCTTTGGAGGTCCCTGACAAATACATGACAAAGATTGTCCAAGGTCAGCTTGAGCAACAGAGCTGTGACAGTGGAAGACAGAGGCTAAGGGAACACTTGGCCTGTGCCTCTCTACCTACTGCAGAGGATGGTGGGCAAATGTTAATTCGCCTCGGGCTGTACTTGGAGCCACCAGTAAAAGAAGGGATGTTGAGAAGGTAAGGAGGGCCCCTTCTGACTAGAGCACTGGGGTGTGGGTGGGTGAAGGGGGGGGCAATCATCAAAGGTGTTAAAGAAAAAGGGAGTCCTTTTCACTGGTCTCTCACATGTTCAGGAAGCAGTTAGCCAATACTTTTTTTTTTTTTTTTGCAGTTTTTGGCTGGGGCTGGGGTTTAAACCTGCCACCTCCAGCATATACGGCTGGCGGCCTACCCCTTTGAGCGACAGGCGCTGCCCACCAATACCTTTTGACTCTCATCTTTATTCCCTTATGACTTTTGTCAGCTCTTTTGAGGTAATTTTTATTTTTTTGGAGAAAAATTATTTTATTTGCATTTGACATTATATAAGGACCATACAGCATTGAGGTAATTTTCAGGTGATAAAATTCACCAATCTTAATTATACTACTTGATGAGTTCTGACAAATGTCTGGTGACTTATCGCCATCACCACACTCCTAATATGGAACATTCCAGCACCCCCAAAAGTTCCCTCATGCCCCTCTACAGTTAATTCTCTTCCCTCACCCCCTACTACTTCTAGCAACCACTCTGCTTTCCATAACTGTAGTTTTCCTTTTTAAAAAATTTCATGTAAGTGGAATCATATAATAGGTGCTCTGTGTCTAGCTTCCTTCACTCAGCATCATATTTTTGAGATTCATCCACATGGTTACAATAGTTCATTCCTTCAGTCTGCTGAGTAGCGTTTGTTCTACTGCATGGATAAACCAAATCTGGGGTCCATCTACTGGTCGGACATTCTGGTTGCTCCCATTTTTTGTCTGTTATAAACAAAGTTGCTATGAACACTTAAGTACTGGCCTTTGTGGGGACATATGTTTTCATTTCTTTGGGGTAAATACCTAGGAATAAGATTGCTAGATCATACGGTGAGTGTATACATGTAACTTCGTAAGAAACTGCCAGACTGTATTCCAAGGTAGCTACATGGGCTTTTAACTAACAACAGGAGAAAGTGGGGAAAGGAGTCAAAAAATTTCTGACAGTCGTTTAGTGAAAAGCAATGAAAGAAAGGCTTCAAGTAGGAAGAGAGATCTGAGATTAGAAGTGGCCTCCATGTCACCATGTGTCCAGTCCTTAGGTCACTTGTCTGTGCTGGAGATCACTAAGGTATCTCTGCCATGCCTGGAGAACTAATGACAACAGTCCCCTTTTGGTCTACGTAGTTCTAAATGTCAAGCAGCCCTAATACTCCTGAGATTCTTGGGCTCAGGAATATTTGGCAAGCCTGGGGACCTATGACCAGCTCACATTGAGGCTTTGCCACCCTGGGAGCAGGATATAGTTCCCAAAGGGGTGTGTAAATGAAACCCAGGGGGGGGAAAGGTCTTGGAGATGACTTCTTTTTTCCATCCAATGAACTTCAGTTGCAGAAGAGAAAGATAAAAGGAGAAAAAACATAAATGAAAACTACAAAAATTATCATGTCAATACAAAGTCATGTTCCTAATGGGGCTAATAATAATTGGTATTCTTGAAGGGTGACAAAATGAATATACACAATGACTGGAAATGTTGATACCAAATGGAAAAGGATGGTCCTGAGTCTGATACAGTTGCATTTGCTGCCCTCCCTCAACAGTCATCTAGTGTCTTGGTCAGAGCTAGTGAGGCCCAGCTGAACTAGCACTAACGGTTTTTGGGTTTGCCATCCTTGGAGCTTCACCACACAAGGCCGATGCCACACGCTGCCCCTAACCTGGGTGCCAGGCCTCGGCCTTGTACAGTGAGTGTTGAGCTCTCGGCGCCTCTGTGGGTGCCCCTGCCTGGCCATACTCAGGAGGATGCCCTTCCTTCCTCACAGCTTGGGACGAGTAGGCCTCAAAGGGGCAACAAAAGCAAGCAAAGCAGTTTCCCCATCTTCCTCTGGAATGTTCCAGATATTCCCACTTGCCTTTCTTTCCTAGCTCACTCCCTCGGTCCAAGTTGCCATAAGTCCTGATTCTGGAGGGCTTGGACCCTGCTGGAGAAAGGTGGCAGTGAACCTTCCTGACTGTGGGAGACGGGAGGGGTGGGGGTCAGAAGGCCCAGGAGGAAGACAGGGAGAACAGGGCTTTCAGGGTGAGGTGGTAGAGAGTGAGGGTGCAAAGAAACAAAACACCTTGCTGTCTTTACTAAAACTAAATTATATCATGCCAGACTTTCCATCATGTACTATCTAAATATATACATATATGTATATATATATTTAGATATGTGTATATATATACATATATATTTAGATAGATAGCACAGTTTAGCTCTCAGAAGTCAATATGCAAACACTTTTCTTGTTTTTACCCCTCAATTAAACATATATATTAATGTGTTTAAACACATATATATTAATGTGTTTAATTGAGGGGTAAAAAAAGCAAGAAAAGTGTTTGCATATTGACTTCTGAGAGCTAAACTGTGCAGTTATGTCTGGAAGAAGGGATGGGGGACCCGGCAGGTGGTGAGAAAGGGGCTTTCCTGGAGCAGGGTCTGTTGAGGGCGGGCATCCGTTTCTTCCTTCCCCTAGCAAATGTGTGCAGGCCCTGAGCTTGGCAGGGGAGGAAATCTCAGGCCAGTATGATACCATCTCTGCCCTCCAGAAGCACAGGAGAGCAGAGGTGTTGGCAACTAACCCCAGAACCAGATGGACGTCATTGAGTAGCATGATAATCTCAGTGTCCCCAGGCACTCAAAGGTGGGGACACGGCTGGTCAGGGAGGGAGGATTTTAACCCATGAAGCACAGGAAGTGAGAGCCTGGCCATGGGCGTCCTATCCACTCTATCGTGTCAGAGTGGTGTAGGCTGTGGCTGGAAGGTCAGTGGTGGCTGACTGACCCCACAGCAACAGTGAAGAGGTGCACCAGCGAGTCGGGGCAGGGAGAGCTTGGAGTACTTGGGTTATTTTCTTGCTGGAGATGGGAGCCATTAAGGTTCTGGAGCGTAACAGCCTATCAGAACTGTGCTCTGGAAACAACCTAGTGACAGTGTGTGACAAGAAGCCAGCAGGGAAATGACCACAATCATTGAGGCAAAGGGGAATGAGGGGAGAGGTGGATGGGAAGAGAGGAGTGACAGAGAGGTCACACTTGGTGCTTCTTGGACTTGGAACATTGAGACGAGGGCTCAGTCAATCCACAGCATTGTCACTGGGGACTGGGAAGACACACGGAGCAGCTGGTTGGATGGGCCTCAAAGAGTGCAGGTTCCATCTTGATCAAGGTGCTTTTATTCGCAATTAAAAAGTCCAACTAATGGGTGGTGCCTGTGGCTCAATGAGTACAGCCACAGCCCTATAAGCCGGAGGTGGTGGGTTCAAACCCTACCCCAGCCAAAAAAAAACTGCAAAAAAAAAGTCCAACTAACAAAATGGAGTTGACATAATCCAACTCATGCCAACTTGGACAAAACTGAGACTATGTTAGCCAGCATCGCAGAGAAGTCCAGAGAGTGGCTTTACATGCCGCCAGAGCCAGACACCCCAGGGCTAGTGTCCACCGTGTCCATCTCCTGCTTCTGCTTTCTCTGTGCCGCCTCCAGCCTCAGGTAGGGCCCCTGACGTGGTAGCAGTGTGGCCCCAGGAGCTCAGCGTCTGTTCATCCAGCTGTGCGTCCTCACAAGGGACCAGCACTTATTTCTCCTTCCCGGCTGGACTGAGGTCTGAGCCCATCTCTGGGCCACATGCCCTTCTTGGAGCAGTGGGCAGGTCAAATATCCCTGAACCTCCTGGATGGAAGAAAGGGGGCAGTCCCGCGAGAACCCCGGGCTTCCACCAGGAGGAGGAAGAGGAAGGTTTGCAGGGTGCACCACAGACATCGGGGTGGAGAGGTCAGGAGCTGAGGGGACAGATGAGAGCTGAGGTGAAGCCCTGGGAGGGACTGAGGTCACATGTGGGGGACACCTAGAGTCCTAGGAAAGAGACAGGACAACCTGGGGAAGAAAGTCAGAGAATAAGGGATGACACTCAGAAAAAGTGGGTGACAAACCGTCCTGCCTTCAGGGATGGAGGCGGTGGTCAGCCGCCCAGGCCTGGAGGGTGAGGGCAAAGACAGGCCGGTTTTAGTTGGGATTATCTGCAGAGGGCAAGGGTGGGCAGGGCTGGTTTGGGAGTCTGGGCAGCAGAAGTGCAGAGCAGCCCCTGTGGAGCCCGTGGGACAGCAGCGTGAAGGACAGTGGTAACAGCGATGCAGGGAGTACAAGAAAATGTTGCTCAGTGCAACAAGCATTGGCTCAGAGCCCACACCCCGCACCCATCCTGTAGTGTCAGGAGCAGGGATGGAAGGGAGGGCCTGGGTGCAGCAGGGCCCAGGGCTGGGCCAGCCAGGAAGGGCCCCCAGAGGGGAGGGGCTGGCAAGTGGCGAGGGAACCACCAGTGGAGTTGCTGGGGCTCTTCTGAACACACAGCAGAAACAGACTGTGGCTGGCTGAGGTAAAAACAGCAAAAACATGCCCACAAGAGACAGCAGCGGGAGCCCAGGCCCTGCCCTCTGCACCCAGCAATGGATAGGCCTGGCCCGGGGTAGGGACAGGGACACAGGAGTGTTTGAATATTTCCAGAGAAAGATCGTGGGGAGAAAGCTGCTGCCTCCGGAGAGGTCATAAGGCTCCAAAGACTGGTCTTGCTGAGGCCCACTGAGAGCCAACTGATGTGCCCACAGCACTGCCTCCAGTAGAGAAGGGGCTGGAGCAGCTGGAGCCGGGCTGCCCCGGGCGGTGGTCACCACACCCTGCCCTCTGCCTACAGGGCCTCCGAAGCAGCAGGAAACCGCACGTTCCTCTGTCCCTGAAAAGGGGTGACCCACTTCCCACAGAAGCCTTGGAGAGTATGCTGGAGGGTCAGGGAGATTCGGACAGGGCCACAGACACCTGTATCTTCCTGCCCAGAGCCCACCCATTACTATGGCCCAGTGCCTGGCTGCAGGGAAGCTACAGACAGGGATGCTTGGGCATCGGAAGCAGGCACCCACCGGAGGAATCTCCCTCAAGCGCCTCTTTGCTCATGAGTCTTCCTGCTCAGCACTGCCAATGGCCTCTATGCTGGAGGAGTGACATCCAAGCTCTGCTTCCCAAACCTGACTGGCCCCAGCAGGCCTCCTGATGGACCACACCCTCGATGCCCATGGCCACAGATGCTGCCCCAGACTGCACCCTTGGTGGCCACACC
>CAUYON010148767.1:0-18395 GCA_963573935.1 Arctocebus calabarensis
TAGGGCACGATTCATATACATTCAGAAATGTTTTGATCGTACTGTTACAGATAGCCTTCATGGCATTTTCTTGATCACTATATAAAGACATTGATACTCTACATTTAATAAGTTTCCCCAGTACCCTGCTAAGATGCACCAGACTTCTATAATTTTAAGAGGTGTTCAACATGACTTGTATTTTGAGTATTATAATTTTAATACAGCTTTTTCTTTCTTAAAATGTGTATACATTTTCTGAGCACCCTCTGTATTATTTGCTCCACCCTGGGTGTAGGTGCACGTGGACATACGTGTGCACTTGGTGTGCATTTTGTTGCCCAAATCTTAAAATTAGGAATAATTTTAAAGATCGAGATTTTTGGTTCTTCCTTAAAAGGAAATCAGAACTGGTAACACTGGCTCCATATTTCCCCAAAACAACAATTGGCTGAAATTGAGTAGCAGCTGCTACCTTCAGATGGACCCAGACCTCCTTTTCCATAGTCCTTGAGCTGAATAATTACTTCGAGTGTCAGTTGCCATTTTTCTTTGCAGTGTGGTTACTTTTCTTATTCCCAGTCTCCCTGTCGCTTTTGCACAACCTTCAGGCTCTCGGCAACACTCGTAATAACCCACGCCAGGTGCTCCTTTACATATTTCCAGCCCCTGCACATCATTATCTTTCCATTGAACCAATCCTGCACTGTAAGTAGGAATGCTATTATTATCCTCATGTTCCTAATGAGGAAACTAACATTAATATTTGCAGTTTCCCTGTAGAGAAATAGTAATTTACTAAGATATAGGAATCTCGAGAACAAGAGAATGTGCAAAATTTGTGATATAGAGGAGAAGGTTCTTTAAGAGACAGATAGTCATTAGAAACGTAAGAAATCAAGCCCTGCCGTAGAGAAGAGATTTTCAGTGATGTTACATCATTTTCATTAAGGTTATTGTAGATGGACTTGAATAGATCCGTCAGCTGGTTGCCATGGAAACCATGAATTAGAGAAGACAACTTAGTATCCTGGGTTGGGTGGATTTGAAAGAAAGAAACTTTTGAAAAAACCTAACTAAAGAATTTCTGGAATGAGAAGAGGGATAGATTATTCAAGGTGCTTATGAATGCCATCTGAGAAGCACATGCTAATCAGAAATCAAGACTGAGGCCAGGCTCACAGTCCTCCTTTATCCTGTTTTGCTTGAGTAGCCCAAATGCCTGCTTGGAACCGAACTGAGCTTTTCACTGCTCCGGCCTCAGGTCTTCCTAGGCTAAGTTATTGCAAGGAGATAAAGGAACTTTTGTACTCCTCTTAGCTAAACATGATCTTGTTACAGGCTCCTCTCCCTGGTTACTTCCCTCTGCTATATGGAATATTTGCTTAAGTAAAATCATAACCTACAAAGACTTTCTCATTTATTGAAGTGGATGAAGGTCATAGGCTTCTCCCTCAAACTCAACTTGGCTTACATATCCTTGCTCAGATAATTAACTCTCGAATTAAACTCAGGTCTGGAAGGCAGGGCCACAAAGTCCTCTGAAATGTTAGAGCCAGAAACAAACGGACATGGTTTAATAGTCAAAGAACACCCTGTTCCAGGACAGTCAAATATAGACACTTTCAGGGCCAAAATATTCCCTGACTCTCCAGAGTGATTTCTTTTACAATTTAGACAGGTTTTAGGATAAAGATTTTAAAACTCATTTATTTTTAGGTAAACCTCCCTCCTTTCTGAAAGCAACACTCCTTGGCTAATGACCATAAGAGGAAGTCAAACAAACGCTCTCTCCAGCACCAATAATGGTGAGTAAAACAGAGTGTTTCTCAAGCACAGTCTCCATGAAGGCTATTGATATTCTTTATTAAAAGTGGTAATTAGTCTTCATAGTAACAACCAGGGCAGAGAAGACCTTTGTTAGAAATGAAACTTCAGACTCTACTCTTGAGAAAACAACACAGGGTAAGACTGAGCATCATGGATGTGTAGGAAATACTGAGACCTGGGCACAATGTCCCCAGGCCTGTTTTTTTCATTGGCTATGCGCTTTTATAGAAAGTAGCAGATAAAGTGAGATTAAGCTCTGAGAATACTGGGGAACACAGTTCTATACCCATAGAGTGATGAGCCAGTGGGAACAAGCATTAAGCATGTTTTTACAAATGTGATCAGTCATTTACATCTAGAATTTATGAATGGATAAGGCACGAGTAGGGCACACTGGTTGCACCTCACTTTCTGCATCATGCCAGAGCAGACAGCACAGCTCCAAGGGCTGGTTGTGCATACCTCTTCCCAACTCTCCAGTAGGTGACCTCCTGTTGGCAGCGTTAGCCCTACTGAGAGGATTTATACCACAAAAATTAGCAAATCTCCTCCTCTGGAGAGAGCTGATTGTTAAAACAATACCAGCCCACTACTGTACAGTGCCACTGAGAGAATAAAAGATACAACAGGTAGGAATAAACTTGGTAAGTCATAAAATATAAACAAATGTAAGGTGATAACAAAAAACAAAACAATGTTAAAAACAGTGGTGCTATAGTTCTTTTCCTCCAAATGTAAACATGTAAAGAAAGTAGGATGGTACTATCATCGTATTGCTATAAATCTTAAATGTGGGTTATCTCCAGCTTGGGCCACACTTAATGTACAGTGGCAGAATTTTAATGCCATTTCCAGAACAATTTGTGAAGATTCCCTTATTTACTCAGCAGGGTAATAGAAAACACAAAGGATCTAGACATCCAGGAGCCTGCATTCTAATCCAGTTCTCTGGAGAGTATTGATGTAAACCTGACACTTACCCACTCTGTGCTGCATGGCCTTCATTGAATGATAAAGCATGCCCTGCCTTCCATGGTTAGGAAGCTTCTAGAATATGAAAGTCATAAATACTTTGACCTAGAAACTGAGAAGTCAGCTGGCCCCATCCCCATTTTACAGGTGAGGAAAATGAGACCTGCAGAGATTGAGTGACAGCCCAAGGGACAGCAAGGCAGTCCATAATGCAGCCACACCAGAGCCCAAACTTTTCCCCTGTGGTCTCTCCAGCAAGCCATACTGTTTACATGGAATGAAAGATTGCTACATAAATGGATCAGAGACGGCTTCTGTGTTTGGACCCTCAGTCATTTGTCCCTCCACTGCAACCTGAGACTCATTAGTTCTAAAGACTGTGGCACCAAACTCAAATTTTTACATACCCAGTTATTTTTAAAATCACCTAAATGAGTGGATTTTCAGCCATTGAGAGCCCACCTGTTTTGAATACTCCTTGAAACCTCATCCCACACCTGTTGGCTGTTGATAAGATAGAACATTGCCACCAAACTGCTATTGTCCTTTGGGGCATCTCCGGAGGTGTCCCACTGTGCTGCTGAGGAATGCCACCTAGGTCCCCCTCCCTGGGAGTTTCCTTCTCCTCCTCCCCTCTGGAGGTTGGGCCCTTGGAACCTCTGGACATCTCAAGCAATAAAGGACCTTCCCTTCTCATGCAACACTGTCGGCGCACCCCCTAATAAAGCTTGTTGTCTGTGACCCCCTTTCATGGTCAGATCTTTTTCCTTAATTGCCCACAAATCACTCCAACCTATGAAAGATGCAAATGTACTTTCAAGCAATAAATGTGGACTTTATTCAAGGTCACAGCATGGGCAGGTGTGGAGAGTGAACGCCACAGAGATGTTGGATGCCATCACTAAGACTGATGACAAGGGCGAAAGGACCTCAAATGCCAGTTTCCTGACATCTAGTGGGTCTTAATATGTAAGTCGTCACGAAAGTTTTGAGACAGACTGTGTAATGGTCAGTTATTTCACTCCCAAGAAACAGTCGACAGTGTCCTTCCTGATCCACTGGTGCAAGTTTCAACTTGCTAGGCTTATCACTGTTGCTGGGAGGGCTTCATTTGTTTCTGTCTGATTTTACATTTCAGATTTTTGCATTCTCAAAACTTTTTACATTTCTGGATTTTTGCATTCTCAAAACTTTTGTAATGACCCATATACCATGTGATACTAATATGTCTCAATCTTGGCCATATGTGGATAAGGCTGGATAATTTGGCCTGATGAAATTTTTTACCTCTCATATGCTCATTCCCAGGTGTCAAAGAAGAAATTAGAAGAAATCACATAACAAATTGGCCTCCGTGGCCACCAGGCATATCTCTACTCCTTTGGTGCATCTGGAGCACCACAGCAAAACCCTGTGACTTGAGGAGGATGTGGGCTGTCAGCCAAAGTCAAACTCTTTAGAAAAGTAGGCAAGAAATTCCAGCTCAAAACGGAATGCTTTATTTTTTTAAAACCTCCCAAATTGAAATTATATTCCTCAAAATCTAAATGCATGCATTTTTACAAACACTATAATCCCACAAAACTATTCAGCTGTATTAATTATTTTTTGAAAAGGTGCAGTAAAACTTAACAAGTTAGAACTATTCTTACTTTCCCTTCCATGAGAATGAGGGAGAGGACAACATACATTTTTTAAATGGCTAAGAATAAAGTATTCCAAGTATGTTTTCCTGTTTGGGCTGCTAAATAATTGTCTCAAAAGGAAAAAAAAAATCAAACTTCTAAATTCAACTCAATTTCACTTGGTTTCAAATTACCACATTTTGAGAAAAATCAACACTTTATTTATGTATTCTTTTGCCAAAACTAATAAAGACAGTTGACACAGATTGATCAAATCTATGCCAGCCACTGCACTCAGGGTTTTAAATATATGGTAGAACCTCCATAGTTGACCACCTCCCTCCACTAACTACCTCCTTTCATTGACCTAATTTTCACAGACTGGACATGCACCATATGTACATTTTCAGTACAGTAGGCCTAGTTCCTTATGTTGACCACCTCCATTTGTTGACCAGTTTGTTACAATCCCTTGGGTGGTCAACTTACAGAGGTTCTACTGTATTTACCCATCTTATCTTCATGATGAACCCAATAAAGTAAATACTATTATTATTCCCATTTTATCTATGTGAAAACTGAGGCACAGGATGCCTATGTAACTTGCAGAGATCAAGCAGTTCCTAAGTCAATGCAATTTGACTCTAGAGCCACCCTGCCTAATACAGTAGCCATTAGCCACATATAGTTATTAAGCACTTGAAATGTGCCTAGTCTGAATTGAGGCAGACAATAAGTGTAAAATACACACTGTATTTTCGCGACTTATCTGAAGAAAAGAATGCAACTATCTCACTAATAATTTTTAAAAGATTGATTATATATTAAGATAATATTTTAAATACGTTGAATAAAATAAAATGTTATTAAAATTAATTTCACCTACTTTTACTTTTTTATGTGGCTATTAGAAAAATATATACTTCATATGTGGTCTGTACTTGTGGCTCACATTATACCTCTAGTGGGCCATGCTACTCTAGACTCTAAACTCTTCCATTTTGCCTTATTGTCCAAAGGAAAGTATAAAGTACTCACATTTATGAGATAATGTGATTTTCTTTCATTGCAAGATTTATGTGTTGTTTGTATGTGACGAAATTGAGGCATAAAGTAGTTAAGACCCAAAGTCAAACATTAACCCTGAAATAATCTTCAAAGCATACTGAGAACAAAAGACTGTGTACTCCACTCTCAGTTTGACCTGTTTGACCTGCTTTCAAACCTGGACTGAAGCCAGAGAGTTCAAGAAGTTTAACAACTGTCTGAGTTTTAGTGTCTAATCTAAAGCCACACATGGCCTTTGCTTGTGTTTCTGCTCTTATTTTATGCTACCCAGGCTCTTCTCAAGTAGAAGAACGCAGCAAGGTTTGGAGGACACCAGCTATGTAGCTTTTGTCCAGGGGTCAGGGGTTGGTTTACAAAGATTAATTCTCCAATCTTTGGAGATAGTCACTGGGTGCCTATTACCAAGGAAAATGTATAAAACACATGCTGTCAAAAGGACTCTGTAAGAAACCCCAAACTATTCACAAACTCTACTCATGGCTCAGATGCTGCTCTGCTTCTGAATTGAGGCTGGATTTTCAGATTTTTCTCTGAAGGTCTCTAAGCAGAAAATATTTCCTGAAATAATGAGCAACTCTACAGGTATCATCTCTAATAGAACAGGACTTGGCAATTAAAACCAAAGACGTTCTTGTACTTTGTGCTGAGCTCCCAGTCCACTCCAACCACATCCAACTCTGAACATCTGACGTCTGTGCTTATTGACTTAGTTCCCTGGAGCACAGGGAGGCTTTTCTCTGTCGCTGTGTTCACCTGTGAGAGGGCTATTTAAAGAGCCTCCATAATGTTCTGAGCATCTACATTGAAGCCAAGCCCTCCCCTAGACCTTTCCTATTTTTTTCTCAACTTCTCTCTCCTACTATAAGCTTCTCATTCTTCTTTCTCCCCTGCAAACCTGTAAGGGAAGAGGTTATGATGCAGCAAACCTACCAAGAAGGTGATAGAACTGGCCCTCCACCCTGCAGGCCTCCTGAGTGAGGATTAAGTGTTCCTCCCTCATGTCCCAACACTGAGCAGCTGTCCACAAGCCATTTAGGATCAGCTAATGACTCTTCTGAGAGCTACATTGGAGAGCAAGAGGCCATGTGCCTTTTTCTCCCTCGGACTGCTGTGCTCAGATCATCTGTCTCTATATATAGATAGGCCCAACTGTTACCTTTCACACTTCCTCACCCTGTGACCTTAACTTTCTAGGTTCATGGTATGTTTGATGTTCCTAATGGACAGCATTCCACATGGCATGGTGGCAGATGTACTGAAAACTGAAGGCTCAAATTCTAATTGCTGTTCGGCTGGTTCTGCTGCTAACTAGCTGTGTGACATTGGCTGTGTTCTTGAACCTCTCTGGGCTATTTCTTTCATGAGGTGAAAAATTGGGTTGGATGACATCAAGAAACCCTTGCTATTCTATAGTTTTAGATATAATCCATGACCCTTCCAGGACATCTCCAGAAACTAAATATTCACTTTTCAAAACACTTGTTTCCTGTGACTCTGACACTATGGAGTTCAACCTCTTTGGAGATTCGTGGTTGCCCCCTGATAAGCAAACTGACCGGGTCCCTTATGAAATGATTGACATACCTCCATCCCCAGACTTTCGGACATAGCTCAGGTTATATTGTAACCACACAAGAATTAAACATTAAAGGCTCGGCGCCTATGGCTCAATGGGCTAAGGCACCAGCCACATACACCTGAGCTGGCAGGTTCGAGTCCAGCCTGGGCCTGCCAAACAACAATGACAGCTGCAACCAAAAATTGGCCAGGCGTTGTGGCGGGTGCCTATAGTCCCAGCTACTCGGGAGGCAGAGGCAGGAGACTCGCTTGAGCCCAGGATTTGGAGGTTGCTGTGAGCTGTAATGTCATGGCACTCTATCCAAGGTGACGGCTTGAGGCTCTGTCTCAAAAAAAATTTTTAAAATAACATAAAAAAAAAAATTCAGGCTCTGTGCCTATAGGGCAGTGGTTAGGGCACCCGTCACATATACCTAGGCTGGCAAGTACAAACATGGTCTGGGCCTACTAAACAACAGTGACAACTGCATCAAAAAATAACCAGGCATTGTGGTGGGTGTCTGTATCCCCAACTACTTAGGAGGCTGAGGCAAGAAAATTGCTTAAGCCCAAGAGTTTGAGGTTGCTGTGACATAGTGAGACTGTCTCAAAAAAAAAAAAAAAAAAACCTTCAAGGGAAGGAAATTAGTTCATGAAAGAGTAGTTTGTAGGAAGCAGAGTGTGAATAAGGCCTAGTAGAAAAATTCCATGGCTGGGCATGGTGGCTCACACCTATAATCCTGGCACTCTGGGAGGCTGAGACTACTTGAGCTCAGGAGTTCAATACCAGCCTGAGCAAGAAAGATACCCCTGTCTCTACTAAAAATAGAAAACTTAGTCAGGGATCATGGTGGGTACCTACAGTTCCAGCTACTCAGGAGGGTGAGGCAAGAGGATCCCTTGAACCTGGAAGTTTGAGGTTGCTGTGAGCTATGATGATGCCACTGCACTCGAGCCTGAGCAACAGAGTGGGACTCAAAAAAAAGAATTTCATCAAGTTTTTATTATTTGCTTTTTTGTTTATTTGTTTTGTCATTGTTGTTTGTTTTCTGGATTTTTGGCCAAACCAAAGTACTCCTTCTACCCACAGGCTACTTCCAGAACATCTCTCCCTGTTTCCAGTTCTCTCCACTCTATCCCCTTTTGCACATTACAGCCAGATGCAAATTACAGTCCCCGGGTTATGAACAAGATAGGTTCTGTAGATGTGTTAAGTTGAATTTGTATGTAAGTTGGAATAGCTACTTTTCTTTTTAGAGACAGAGTCTTACTTTGTCACCCTCAGTAGAGTGCTGTGGTGTCACAGCACACAGCAACCTCCAGCTCTTGGGCTTCAGTGATTCTCGTGCCTCTGCCTCCTGAGTAGCTGGGACTACAGACACCCACCACAACGCCCGGCTATTTTTTGTTGCAGTTTGGCCAGGGCCGGGTTGGAACACACCACCCTCGGTATATGGGGCCAGTGTCCTACTCAATGAACCGCAGGCACCACTACCTTTACCTATCACTGTAATAACCTCCGTTCATAAGTTTCAGTCATACATAAACCAGATATTTGTAGTTCAGGAACTGCCTGTATCACTAAAGCTGCTCTTTAGTGAGACTCAGCAATGGCACGGGGGAAAAGCCTCGGCCCAAAGCCTCCCTCTGGGGGGCTGATAATCCTATACTGACAGCACGTCTCACTTAGGGGGTTCTGGCATCCTGATCAGCCCTTCCAATAGCTCCTGCCCCTAAACACAGCACTGGGCTCTCCCTCATCCCCACACACTTGGCATGAGCCCACAGCACAGCCTTGTGCAACCTCTCTGTCATGCGAGTACCCTCTGCCTTCTCCCCGAATGAATCCAATCCCTTCTTTAAAAGTGATGTCAAAACATTAATTTCATGATAGGCTTTCTCTCTCCTTCAAACCCATAGACCTGTGTATTCACTAGAAATAAATGCAAGTCACAAGCATAACTTAAAATCATCTAGCTGTCAAATTAAAAAAGGAAACAGACGAAATTGATTTTAGTAATGTATTTTACTTAACCCCAAGTATTCAAAGTATTATCATTTTGTATGTAACAAGCATAAATTGTCAATACTTGATTGCACATTTTTTTTTCCTTTAGTACCAAATCTTCAAACTCCAGTGTGCTGTTATACTTACAGCACATTTCATTTAGGATGCCAAATTTTCATAGGAAATATTTGGTGGGTATTGAAAACTCATAAAGTTTACAATTAAAAAAATAATATGGTGTGTTTGTTCTAAACACTAAAAAGTCTGCCAACAACTGAGACAAGTATCAGTTTTTAAATTTAAACTTAAGTTAATTAGAATGAAATAACATTAAACTTGCAGCTCCTCAGTCCCCCGGCCTCATTTTGTGCTCAGTGGCCACACTCAGCCAGGGGCCTGTATTGATGAGCCACGTCACAGACCTGGGTGCATCCCTAGAAGCGCATTTGGCTTTGTTTGAGAAGCTATAACTACACAACTCCCAATGGTAGAGATGCCTCTTTCTCTCTCATGTCTCTGCCCTCAGTGTCTTCACTGAGTCTGACATAAGGAACTCTGAATAAATACTTTATGGATAATTGGAAGAATGAGCAAATGGGCAAGTGATCATATTGTCCCTATTGGGTGATTAACTAGTTGAGCACACATTTTATTCCTCCTAGCCTTTTCTATCATGTTAACACGGGCCTTGCCATACATGTAGATGGCTGAGACTCATTTCTTCCTCACTTGGAAGCATTCAGGATGCTATGGCCACATAGGTTTCACTCTTCATATTACTTTATACTCAAGCACACAAGAAGCACATGTATTTCATACATGACCATAACTTTTAGGGTTTCATTTTTTAAAAATATTTTTAGTGTAAAAATCCACTCAGCTCCCAGATGTATCACAATGTCAAGTGAGCATAGGAATGTCCTTCTTTCTTAAATATAAATTTCAGGGAGAAATTCTGACAGATTCACTTCCCTCCTACTACTTTTATTATTTGCTGAATGGAACACTTGACTTCTAAAGAAATACAGGGCTCAGTACCCGTAGCTCAGTGGTTAGGCCACTGGCCACATACACCCAATCAGGCACGTTCAAACCTGGCTGGGGCCAGCTAAAACAAGGACAACTGCAACAACAAAAAAATAGCCAGGCGTTGTGGTGGGCGCCTGTAGTCCCAGCTACATGGGAGGCTGAGGCAGGAGAGTCACTTAAGCCCAAGAGTTTGAGTTTGCTGTGAGCTATGATGTCACAGAACTCTACTGAGGGCAACACAATGAGATTGTATCTCAAAAAAAAAAAAAGAGAGAGATAAGAAAAGAAATACAGGCACACTCTAAAAAACTTCAAACAGGAGGGAAATAAAAGAAAAGAAATTAAGAAGGAGGATAATGGTACAACAGAGTACAAAGACGCTGGGAGTTAATGCCAAACCCCTCCCAGAGCAGCCGGGCCAGACAGGCAAGAAAGTGGAGGGAGGGGCAGCAGGGACCACACCTCCCAGGGGGCTGGGGCTTTATCTGAAGACCTGTACCTTGAGAGTCAAATCCTGTTTCTGAGATGGAGCGATTTCTACAAAAGAATAAGCTTCCTTCTCATCAAACATTTTCATAAAAATGTGGCATCAGTCTCATTGCTTCTTGGAAAAAGCCAAGCTGAGATCAGTACAAACGCAAAGTTCTTGGCCTTTATCATCAAACGTGAGGGCTGGGGCTCTAGAGGCTGCCATCCCTGTGGGTTAGGAACCTGAAGAGTTTATAATCCCTGCCTCAAGCTTTCACTGTCTGATTGCACCCCAAGAAAGGAATCAGTGCTCCTTCTTCCTTTCCCTCTCTCTCCCTCCCTAACTTGAGGAAATCAAAGTGATTTATTCGTTTAACCCTTCAAGCCACTGGTGAGTGTGTTTGCCTCACACTGAGCAGACTCTTGCCATTTATCCTAATTAAGTCCTCATGACAGAGTGGGGATTTCAATTAAAACCCTCCTGCCACACCTCTCCTTTGGCTCTGTGTGGACCAGTGGCTCCTCTCCATAGCTCAGTTTATCCAACAGCACCTGCGGTCTGAGCAGGGGCAGGAAGGGGGATCTTCAGAGAGGCAGCACGAAGGGGAGCAGCACAGCACGGGAAGTCCCTTGACCTAGATTCATAGTGACCTCAGTGTGATTGGGGGCAGGGTTGCCTCCTTTTGTTTCTTGCCCTTTCATTATTTCTAAATGTATTAGGGACTATTTTAAAAACTTGTTTTGAAAAAAAATTGAAATGATAAGAATATCCAGGACAATAATTATAAATGAAACCTCACTTTTAAGTCTTAAATGTTCCACCCAAGTTGGAATTTCCTGGCAAGTTTCCTCCCTTGAATATTTTTCCTTATAGTTGCATAATTGCCAATGGCTTTTATGTTCAGTAGTGGTTCCCTGAAATCCTAAGACAATAGATATTTTACCAAAAAATGTTACATGACTAAATGGAGCCTCACGTTTAGGGAATTATGGCAGTGGAACAGATGTGATTTAGAAAGTAACCTTTATCATCAGATGAAGGATAGAATAAAATTGACTTTGGGAAGCCAAAATGAAGTGACTGGATTAGTGAGGACCCTTCGGTGCAAGTGACAGAAAAGCAACTCAAACTACCTAAGCAAAAATGTCCATGTATTGCTTTATGTATCTTACATATTTATGAGTGAATCTCGACTTTAGGGAGGGCTGGATCCAGGTGCTAAAACAAGGTCATAAGGACTCTTACACTCATGAGCTTCATTTCCCAGCTTGGCTCTCCTGTGCAAAAAAAAAAAAAAAAAAAAATTGAAATAGAGTCTCACTTTGTTGTCCTAGGTAGAGTACTGTAGTGTCACAGCTCACAGCAACCTCAAACTCTTGGGTTTAAGCAATTCTCTTGCCTCAGCCTCCCAAGTAGCTAGGACTACGGGTACCCACCACAATGCTTGTCTATTTTTAGAGATGAGGTCTTACTCTGGCTCAGGTTGGTCTCGAACCTGTGAGCTCATGCAATACAACACCACCCTTGGCCTCCTAGACTGCTAGGATTACAGGTGTGAGCAGCCATGCCCGACCAAAAATTTTTTTTTAATTTTTATTCTCTCCTGTTGCAGCAAGCTTTGTTTAAAAGAGAGAAATGGCTATTGATGATTCCAGACCAGATACTTCTGGCTTAGAAATCCTAGTGGGGACAGTATCTCTTTCCTAAAGTAAATAAATCTATCTTTAAAAGAATCTTAATTAGCCCTAATGTTGTCATGTGCCTTCCTCTACAATAATTATTTTTTCATGGCAACAGGTTATTGTGATTACATATGCATACTTGAGATGGGGGTAAGTTATTTCTCAGAAGAGTAGAAGATAAAAATCCTAGTGGCTGAATCAAGGAATGGTTTGAAGAAGTAGTAATTACCCCCTGGGTTTTCATTCAAAATGCATTGACTAAGTGTCTACTCTGTGCTAGATAGGGAACAAACAGATGAAAATGCCTGCTTTCACATAGTTTATATTCTATTACAATTACTTTTATTAAAATTTAAAAGCCATAACAACCAACTACAAAATCTGACTCTTACTGGGATCCTGGGTTAAAAAAAACAACCATAAAGGACATATTAGAGATATGTGGGGAAATTTGAATGTGGAGTACATTAGAATATTGCATTGTTATAAAATTTTTGAGCATACAGTAAAATCTCTCTGAGTTGACCACCCAAGGGACTGTAACTAACTGTTCAACATATGAGGTGGGCACCATAAGGAACTAGGCCTACTACACTGATACATACATGGTGCATATGTCTGGTCTATGAAAATTAAATCAACTGAAGAAGGTGGTCAATAATGGAGGTGCTACTGCATTTACATATTTTATAATTATAGGAGACTATCCTTTCTCTTAAGAGACATGTGCCAAAGGGTTTAGGACTAAAGTATCATGATGTATGCAAGTAATTCTCAAATGGTTCAGCAAAAAATAAAATATGTGTGTGTGTGTGTGTGTATATACATGGGGAGGGTATTCTTCATCTGCAAGCCATCCTCAAACCACTTCAGAAAAAAACTATGCAGTCCAAGTGACAGTAAGGGGTTTACAAACTCTATTCTAAAGCAAGTCTCTTAGCTCCCTTCCAATATGGTAAAGACCCTAGCTCAACCTACATGGAAATCCCAGAAGACTCACTGTTCCTTACTGTGGGCGGTCAGTGAAATCGAGTTATCTAATTTAATCACATCCTGAAACTACCAAGAAGCCCTTCCACATCTACTTTTACATCACCCCGGGCTCAACACTAGATAAGGAACTGGGCGCCATTCAGGAGACCCTCTAGAGCCTCTGTGCTGGATTTCAAAACTTTACTAAACTCAGAAACAAGACATTTTTTTTTTCTCCAGCGGCAGCTCTATGTTTGTACTAAATTGAAAAATGGTGTGACACCTCTGTGTTAGTTTCTTATTGCTGCTGTAGCAAAATGCCAACCTTGATTTATTCTCTTAAAGTTCTGGGGGTTGAAGTTTAAAAGCAAGGTGTTGGCCAAGGTATATTCCCTCCGGAGGCAATAAGGGAGAATCTGTTTCCTTGCCTCCCCAACTAGACTATGCACATAAACATGTAATCACCAATTGCCCTTTGCAACTCCTAAAGAAAGCATGTACCTAAGCAACAAATATCAACGACTGCTAAAACCAGTAGATAACTGGTTGATTGGGGATTCTATAAGAATGGGATAAAGGGTTGACAACACCTGAGCCCTATGATTAATCTTAATGTTGCAAGAAGGAAACTCTACTGTGTGAAGTGGTGCAATAGGAACTACACATCAACACACATGAGGAATTTTGTCAAAAAAAAAAAATCACTTGAATCTTATAAAGCTTCTTGATTTACTTACCAGATTACAGGAATACAGAAGATATAGAAACTTGTTAAATAAAAGCTCAAGGATATAACCAATCAAATCTAGTAAGTGGGAATTTTTATAGGACAAATGACTCATTTTTATCAGGTATCATTAAAAACTAGGAGAAAGGGATGATTTACATGAAAAGAGTCTTAAGGGACATATCATCAAAGGCTATGGGTGGACTTTGTTTGAATTCTGATTTAACTAAACCAACTATAAAAAGAAATTGTTGAGATAGCTGGAGAAATTTGAATATGGATTGCTTATTACAATATTAAGGAATTTTGCTAATGTTATTGGCATTTAGGTTATTTTAAAAGTCCTTCTCTGCTAGAGAAACATACTAGACTACAAGTGAAGTAATGTGATTTATGAGATTTGCTTTAAAAATTTTTAAAATAGGGAGGCACCTGTGGCTCATCGAGTAGGGCGCCAGCCCCATATACCGAAGGTGGCGGGTTCAAACCCAGCCTTGGCAGAACTGCAAAATAGAAAAATAGCCGGGCGTTGTGGCAGGTGACTGTAGTCCCAGCTACTCGGGAGCCTGAGAAAAGAAAATTGCCTAAGCCCAGGAGTTGGAGGTTGCTGTGAGCTGTGTGATGCCACAGCACTCTACTGAGGGTGATAAAGAAAGACTCTGTCTCTACAAAAAAAAAAAAAAATTGTTTTTGAGACAGAGCCTCAAGCTGTCATCCTGGATAGAGTGCGTGGCATCACAGCTCACAGCAACCGCCAATTCCTGGGCTCAAGCGAGTCTCTTGCCTCCGTCTCCTAACTAGCTGGGACTACAGGCGCCCACCACAACGCCCGGCCATGTTTGGTTGCAGCCGTCATTGTTGTTTGGCAGGTCCGGGCTGGATTCAAACCCGCCAGCTCAGGTGTACTTGGCTGGCGCCTTAGCCCATTGAGCCACAGGCGCCAAACCAAAAAAATTTTTTTAATAAGATGTGGGGACTGATGAAACAAGAAAGGCAGAAGGGCTAGGTGCCTGTTGCTCAATGGTTAGGGCATTGGCCACATACACCTGGGCTGGCTTTTCAAACCTGACCCAGGCCTGCTAAACAACAATGACAACTACAACAACAACAACAAAAAGCTGGGAGTTGTGGCGGGCACCTGTAGCCCCAGCTACTTGGGAGGCTGAGACAAGAGAATTGCTTAAGCCCAAGAGTTTGAGGTTGCTGTGAGCTGAGATGCCACAGCACTATTCCAAGGGTGACATAATGAGCCTTGTCTCAAAAAAAAAAAAAAAAAGGAAAGGAAAAAAGAAAGGCAGAAGGTCAACAGGTCAACAGTTACTAAACATGGCTGATTGGAACAGCTCAATGTATTGTGTTCTTTACTTTTCCATGCATTTAAATTTTTTCATAAAATATTGTATATGTACATATAATAATGTGCTGGGGCAGAGAGTCTTGCCTATTTAACATCATTCTTTCGTCTTCAACAAAAAAAGTATACAACATTACTGCCTGTAGTATTGAGGACAGCAATGTGCAAGCAAAGATTACATGGCCCACTCTCCCTGCCTCTATGTGTGGCCATAAAACAAATTTCTGGACAACGAAACGCAGCTGTGTGCAGAAGTAATGTGTGAAACTTCTGAGAAAACTTCTTATAGGAACCTGACTTAAAGGTGTGTTGTTACCTTTCTTCCCACCTTCTTCTTGTTTCTGAAACATACATGTGATGGCTGCCACTCAGCAGTTATATTGGACCATGTGATGATGTTGAGAATAAAAGACATACTAAGATAGCGTAACACAAAAAAATAAAATGTTCCTGCATCCCTGGTGATGGTAAGACAGTATACTAGCCCTGGATGGCAAACTTCTTAGCACCATTTATATAAGAAAATATCATCTTGTATGTTTAAGCTACTATACAGAGTCTTTGTCACCAGCAGCCAAAAACACAATACCTATACAATACAAGGACTATATCAGAAAAGAAGAGACTACTGTGAGAGAATAACAAAAAGGAACAAAATCTTGATTATAGTAGAAGATGGAGGGGCAGGGAAAACTTCTCTGAGGAAATGACATTGATCTGAGAACTAAAAGATGAAGAAGTGTTTGCCATTGATGTACATTCATCCGATGCTAAAAAGGAAGGAATACCATGAAAATAAATGTCTGACCAACATCTTGACATCTGAAAGAATGCTATGCTCTTCCCAAACCTCAAAACATATTTGCTGAATGAATTAGGGCTGTGAATGGTTAGCAGTAACCTGAGCTGTTGGTGACAGAGCCAAAAGAGGGTGCGAGTCCCCAAGACGACAGTTGGTAGTCTTGGTGACCTGACACTACATAGGCACTTGCCCCCTTTTTCAAGGTGTGGATTTCAGGAGTTCTGCCCATGTTTGCCCAGAAGAATCTCGACTCTAGGAAGCAAAAGTTTTCCACTGAGATCAAACACATCTCAACCCATCAGACTTCCTTTACCTGCAACACTGTTACTTTGAGACGAATCAGGTGGCCTCTCACCTGCTCCAAGGCAAAGCCTCCCAAACATGACCTTGAGCCAATGTCTTCACCTCCCTATGCCTCAGTATTTTTTTCATTTGTATAATGAAGGTGAAAATCATAGTAACATCCCTTTCATCCTTAAGGATTAAGTCATAGTTTGCAGTTATGCTGATAACTTCTGGAAGGACATGTAGGTATAGCCATTCCCAGAAAGAATCCCTTCAAATAGCTGATTCTGAACACAGAGGTTCCAGAAGGTGGTGCAAAGCTATTGTCACCCCCCACCACTCACTGTACCCTTGCAGCTCCTCTCTGGCCTTCCCCTTCACCCCCACAATCTCATCTCTCTTTTCTCCCTCTACTTTCTCAATGACCAGAGCAACATATAATACAAAGTATGGTATGGTGCTGCCTCCACAGGGTGGGAGAAATTGGAAAAAGAGACAGGAATGTATTTCAGAATCTTTAAAGTGAGCATCTATAAGAAAAACAGTCTCTTGAAAACATTTAGGATTTTTTTGAAACATAAACTTAGTATATTAGAGTAATAAATCACTGTCTCTTTCCTCTGCTTACCATAAATTCCTTGCCAAACGAAAGGGGCAAGGAGCAGAAAAGACAGAAAGTAAGAAGGAAAGAAAATTCCATTCAACTATAAGTTATCATAAATCACTATGAACTACAGGATGTTTTGTGACCATGTGACAAAACCTGCCCAGTCTATCTTGGTCCACTGTTAAAGGCCTTTGTGTACTTTGGGCCCACCCAGATAACTCAACAGGGCCCTGGACTAATAATTTCCCTGTTTTAAAGTTAGCTATTGAACATCCTTAATTCCAACCTTAGCATCTACTACTTACAGGATGTGGAGACAGAGTTGACAAAAGTATGTCTGTGCATTACTAATTCTCAAATTACTTAGCTATTATAATTCCTTATTCTTTTTACTATTGTACAGTCTTTTCTTCTTTATATAGCCATTTCTTTTGATGAAGAGTGTTTGTTTTCTCTAATAACAGTATTAGGTACTGAGGGTGGAGCAAGACTGCAGACGAGTAACAGCTTCCTTGTGGCTAGGCACAGTGAGACTGGGGAGAGAGGACTTCAGGCATCTCTGTCAGGCAGGATCTGCCCAGAAACTTCCCTTTGGGGACACAGGGAGATAGCATGAGGCTTCTGGACACCCTGAGGAAGGCTAAAGCGGCAGAGATTGGGCAAGTGGTTGCATCTGTTCATTCAGCCTGATCCTGTCGGCGGCTGTAGGTGGGGCAGCAGTAGGACTGCAGGCTGGAAGGGCCTTGCCTATAAGCTGTTTGGGTTTCTTTTTGGACTTGGCACTCGGTTGAACTGCCTTGGGAGAATCTGGGCAGGAGTGCGGGGGTTTTTGAGTGTTGTCTGGGGCCCCAGACTGGGCCACCAAGCCAGACAGAGCTGCCAGTGTTTGGTGGTGGGCTGTGTGGAGCCATTGTGGGAGAACTGCCCTGGTAAGCTCCACCCTCAGGGTCGCAGAACAGGCATTGGGCGGGAGCGAGTAATCTAGTGACTGAGCAGCCTAAAGGCGGGGACTGAGACGCCTTCCAGCCTTAGCCCTCAGGGGCATAGGGTGAGATTGTTTTGGGCACACTGGGTAAGTGGATAGCCACTCAAGGAGTGATCCCAGCCACAGCGCTTTCCTGGGAAAGCTTCTGCTTAGCCCAAGTTAGCAATTTAAAGTGTCTTCTAAGCAGGCTGAGAAAGATTTAAGCTCTCCACCTTGCAGGGTTTGAGAAATCATTAGAAACACAGGGTCACTCCCTAAAAAGATCCAGTAACAAAAGAGTGATTCTGCCATGGTCTGATCTGGGAGAGACACCTCCCCAACTCTGAGGAAGGTCATAGGCAACAGTGAAAAATAATCATGAGGCGGAATCAACAGAAAAACTCTGGCAATATGAATAACCAGAGTAGATCAACTCCCCCAAGGAATGACAAGGTAGATGAAGCA